>JAOTQR010078912.1:0-10922 GCA_025774065.1 Solanum ossicruentum
CATAAGGGCTCCATCTTAGCCTATTGATCAATTAGGTCCCAAACTTTTCTATTTTGATCCAATCAAGGACTTTCGACACAAACTTAATTATGCACACCAAATTCACTTGATACTCTAATCATGCACCGGAAATATACTTACGTTCGAATTACACGACATCCACAACAAAATTTCCCAATTGAATAATTATCCTTAATTAAAAAAATATATACGGGGTCTAACAAGTATATACACTTCATGTTCTAAATTATATTCAACTTGAAATTCACAACTACTTAAAATATACTCAAATTTTCAAATATAATTATAGATTGCTAAAAACTCAAAATGGGAACTCTAAGCAAGATGCAAGTATTTTACATTGAATAAATTTGTAAAAACTACTATATATGACAATTAGAGTTTTTAAAGAAAAACATACCTTCACCTTTTCCAATTAGCTTGACTGGTCGATGGGCTTAGCTTGACGGGTCGAATATATCATACAATAAGGCAAAAATTCTAAAGTTCAAAATTTATACATGCAAGCTTGATTTTTCTATGTTCAACTACAAACTTTTGAATTTAAAGTATAATTAATATAGAAGCATCTAAAATGGAGAATTCAAATTTCCTAACTTAAAGTTCACAATTTAAAGTTCTATTTCATGACATTGATCAATATACATCTTCCTAACTCAAAGTGCAAAATGTCATGATCCAAGCCTAGGGCCTAGACGTGATTGGCGAATGAGGAACCCGGAGGAATCCCAGACAAGCCTCATAGCGTATCATTACACATCTTTGGTCGCGGAAGCAATGTAAAACAATATAAGAGACATAAACAAGGGGAATTGGGACTAAGGGAGAAAGACTAATACTTAAGTAAAATGCAAATGTTTAGAAAACAAGGGCAAGGGACTAAGGGTAAAAGCTTGCATAACATCATAATCAAGAGACCACAAGAGTCAAGGCTCATATCATAGATACATAGCATGTCCAACAACATCTCTGCTGCATAGCTAAGAGCGGGGGCCAAGACAAAGCAATCAGGCTCACCTCATAGTCAAGATAGAAAATAAAGAAGAGTGTCTCAATACATAATAAGATAAACATATACTAAGGTCCTCGAAGCAGAGGACTCACCAACTAGCTAGAGTAGTACTGAACTAGCCACGTGGAGGAGGAGGATGATCAACTTAGGCTTCGACTCCTACATGGTGATATCATATAGACAAGAGTATGTATTAGTACATTTGGATGTACTAAGTATGTAGGATACAATGCAAAAGGGACAAGCATCATAAGCAAAATGCATAACAATAGGCAATAGGCATAATATAACAATATGTCATATATGATAAATGTATAAGGAAAACATGCTTAAGTATCTCATGCTCAAATAGAATATCATGTATAGAAGAGACCAAGCTAGCTATTCAAGGTACAAACCCCTTGGTGGT
The DNA here is from genome assembly GCA_025774065.1 of Solanum ossicruentum. Classification (NCBI taxonomy): domain Eukaryota; kingdom Viridiplantae; phylum Streptophyta; class Magnoliopsida; order Solanales; family Solanaceae; genus Solanum; species Solanum ossicruentum. The sequence goes on from JAOTQR010078912.1 coordinate 1,443, forward strand.
TGTGTTTTATATATCCCTCACATGGTTGATGATAATCAATTCTTATCAATAAATACAGTGGTGAAGTACAAACCCCTCACATGGTTGTTGAGTAAAATCCCCCCAACATGGTTAGCAGGGATCTTATCCCCTCGGATCGGGTATGGTCTAATGCAACACTTTATATAAAGTGATAATATTCATAAGCTCATTTCATCATCATAAAGTCAATCATATCATATCTCATGATTTGGAGCTTCAACTGGTTAATAAACCATAGCCAGACATTTTATCAAACACTTGGCGGGTGTGTAATGGGGGTACAAGATCATGCAATTTAAAGATGAAATCATGCAAGAAAATCCATTATAAGACCATCAATCAGCAGCTTGCAACACCCCGAAGCAATATACACTAAAACCCCTCATCTAATCTTACAATAGATCCAGAATTTATAGCTCAAAACATAGCAAAACAATCACAACTTTATATAGCTTTAACATAGTTCATAGACATGTTGATACTAGTAAAACCATTTGTAAAATCAAATTTAAATCATGCAAATTGAGTATAAAGGGGATTAGGGCACCATAGGTGGAAGAACCCAATGGCTAAAACCTATATACCTTCACTTTGGAGAGTTTATTGAAGAGGAATGGATGAAGCTTGACTGAAATTCTTAGATCCGGATGAGTTTTGGGACTCCTGAATCTTGAGGAGGACTTGGGGCTTGGCTTGGTTTAATTGAATTTCAACAAGACTTCTTGAAAACCTTGAGAGTGGATGGAGAATTTGATGAAGATTAGAGAGGAATTTGAGAGTTTTGGTGAGTTTTTAGGGCTAAAAACAGCTAAAGAATGAGGGATTTTCGTTTATATAGGTATAGGGTTATTACCCAATTACCCTGAAGTAAAAAGAACAATTTTCAAAAATTTTTGAACTAGTCTGTGCTGAGTCCACGTCGCAGACCCGTCGCGGACAGTTACTATTTTATGCGAAGTTTAACCAAAAAATATTTTCTTGGCATGGATAAAGTATACCTTGTAGGTACTCATTTTCCCATTCAATTTTGCCATCTGAACAAGAATATGAAGTCGGATTTGCAAAATTCTACACGAATTTTGAGATATTGAAAAATTACATCATTGTGTCTTTCCGAGCTACGTGAAGGGGTGTTTAAATATCTCCAATTTGAGATATAAGGGAATTACGATTATGGGGGCATTCTTAGGCAAGTGTGGGGTGTTTCAATATCTCCCCCTTGAGAACATTCATCCACGAATGTCAAAGAGATGTATATAAGAAGAGTAATCATGAAGAAATCAGTCCCAACAAGAATGCAACAATGCACTTAAATACCTTTTTCGAAATCTCAATGCAAGTGTTAAAATCATCATGAACTTGTCAACATAAACATGAATGCATATGGCATAGGGGCTGAAATATAAGACATGAAATCATATGAAGGGGTTCAACATGTTATCATAAGCCTGAATAGAAAGAGGTATAGATATCGCTTTTCCATGCCCGCTCCAGCTCCTCGAGAGACACTTTCAACTTAACGTTTCTTTCAAAGGGCCTTGACGAACATTACCTCCTTACCAATCAACTTCTTCAACCTTTCCATCCAATACCTCCACCGGGACCTCTTCCTAAGGCAACTTATCCTCCACAACACCCACAATCTTACGAGTTCTATAGCACTAGAGTCACTACCACATCCCTTCAACCTAAAAGCATGAAAAACCAGACAAACCATAACCATACTTATGCAACCTAACCAACCTACCTTTACACTCTATAAGGACTCACAATCCTCAACTCAATTGTCAACCTTAAATACCCCTAACCCACTTGGTACCGTAACCACCGTCTCTCCATTGGGAGAAAACCTCTACTCTATCATCTTCTCACCCAAAACTTCCAACTTTAGTAAAGCGGAATCAAGGCCTTGCCTAATCTGGACCTCTTAACAAAAGGAGATTTGGAACCATCAAGAATGCTACACCACCATGCTGAACTTCTCTTAACCTAACTTCCAATATAACCAACCGATGGACCCCACTAGTCTCCTATTTGCCACCATCAACAAACATGCTAGGCTACCTAGAGCACCGAATGCAACATTAGCCTTACCGGGGAAAACATAATGCATACTCATTCATAATCCTTAAAGAATTCTAACCACCTTCTTGATATCCATAACGCACACCTATCATATTTAGCAAACAACCTCTCATTCTCCAAGGCTTGCAACACTACCCCCAAATAATTCACAAGCTCTAAATAAATCAATACCTCATCACTAGAGACCACCACAAACATACCAAGGTAGGGGTTTAAGACCTTATTCATGAAACCCAATAGACACCATAGGTGCTCAATCCCACCTAACAACTCTACCAATAATCAAAGTGCTCATTCCTATTTCAAAAGGGCACTTAGGGATATCACCTACCCTCCTCTACACTTGAGAACAAAACCCAAACACCATCCTTAACCATCATATTACAACCTTATGAGTTCTACACTCATTAGAAGCATGCTATGTAAGTAGCCCAACTACCACAAGACCAACCTATCAAGCTAAGTTCAACCAAGATCACAAGACAAGGCTCTATGCAACAAGAAATTGGGACAACCCTCATAGAACCCCCTCTCAATCCATCGGTGCTAAGTCATCATCCCATAAGAATACTTATAATATACATATACATACTTTCAAATAGGCAATAGTCATTTTTTTTTTCCAAATCATTTCAATGCACAATTGGGCTTCAAAACCAAACACCATTCACAATAATTCATACTTAGGCTCAATTGCCAAAATCATAATTTCTTAGTCATAATATCCATGCATAGGAATAGCCCATTCATACAAAAAATGGTGCAACCACCCCAAATTCTCAATGAGCCAAAAACCAAAGACATAAGTGTGATCACATTATTTTCATAACCAACATTTTGACAACTTCATACCATAAAACAAAATTGGGCTTAACTCATAACATAATTTCTCAAAATAATCCATGTACGTGGATGCATATGCAATGATCAATGAGGGAGTGACATGGGTAATTAAGACTCAATCTAAAATCAATATTTATAATATGAAGTTACAGTGGAAACATAATTAATTCCACATTTAAATCTATAGTGTAATCTCTCATGCATAAATAATTCAAAAAAAGGAGACATGCATACTTATAATTTCATAAACTCAAAAGTAAATCCTCATATAATGGCTTAAATCATATTAAAATCATCAAATAAACACTACCCATGCATCAATAGAATTTTAGGAATCATAATATTTAAAACCCCAAATTAAAGTAAGCAAAATCCATGTACGTTTTCTTGAAAATAGTTTTGGGTCTCCTCGATTGGAAGGAATAACAAGGATCAACCCTCATACACATGATTCCTACTAACACCAGCGAATAAGACAAGAAATATCAACTCCATACCTATCAAATAACCCCACTCAAAACGTCAGTCACAACATTAGCCTTACTTAGGGTCAACTAAGTCCTAAGGGAAACAATATAAGAGAACTTATTCACAAACTCCAGTAGTAGCCCACTAAGCCCCAAGAAGCTCCTAACCCAAAGAAGTCAAAGTCTAGGCTAATTTCTAACCACCTTCGTCTTACTAGGGTTCACGTTATTACCATCACCCGGCATCACGCGACTTAGGAAGGCAACCTCTTACAACCAAAATGCCCATTCTTCCTATTTAACATCCAACCTTCTTCCATAAACTTTGTTGTACTACCCTCAAAAGACTCAGATGCATTATCTCATTAGGGAGCACTAACCATCATATCATCACCAAAACCACCACAAGCTTAGGGGCTAAAAGTTCCTATTCATGAGACTTGTAGGCATAACCGGCACACTAGTCAAACCAAAAGACACTACCTCAAACCCAAAATATCGAAAATGGACATACTAGGCCTCATCTACCACCAATAACAATTCTATAAACAAAGCAACTTAGGTTCAACACCTCCAGTTCTCGCAAGATGATAAATGCAACCCTTTAAGGACCAATTGTACCTTATGACAAGAAATAGACCTACCACCCTTGCTACCGTTAACAACCAATCCATCCCTAGTGTGATATCAAAATCCACCACACCAACTCCAACAATCCACAAGCACGACCTAATGCAATACGAACCTGGATCAACACCTATGAACCTCCTAGCGAAGATATACTCAACAAAAGGATAGAAACCAAGGTTCACACAACACCTTGGGTGCAAAAGAAGCCCCACTTAGCAACCAAAAGAATAAGGAAAAAATAATGGAACACTGGCCCCAACAATGCACACACATCAAAGTCGAGGAAACTTCAACTTAGTGGTAATAGCATCGGACACCTCATCCCCTCCTTGAGCCACTTGATCAATATGAACACGTCGATCCAAAAGTCGACACCCTTACACTTCCCTTGGACACATGGACAATCCATTAGCTTGTGACCCACTTCATTACATCCATAACAAGCATTGGTCTTCCTCAAGCATGGGCCACCATGATACCTCTCACACCTTTGACATTTGGAATTAGTCATCACATCATCACCCCCTTTACTCTTAGTGTGTCTATGAGGACAATCTTCCTCTTATGTCCCACTTCGCTGCAATCAAAATAAGCATTGGTGCCCTTGAAACATGGGCCCCTTATGAACCTTATCATATGTTGGACACATAGCATCACCTCTATCCTTGAGACATAGGAACTTTCCTTCAACACGGTCCCTCTTGGCCTCACTACCTCTCCTCTTACCATTTGAAGTCCCGATAGCATCTGCTTGTTGCTCGAGGTGAGTTGCCCAACTTCGCTGCCCCCTTTGGCCACTTTCCAAAGAGCATCGCAAATCTCCGCATTCATCTTATCACCGTCCTGAGTAGCTTGAGACATGTTCTGGAATGTAACGGTTAGGGGTTAGCAATAAACCCTATGGGGTCTAACTCTATCTCATGACATGGATCATGAAGAAGTGAAACATTTTCTAGAATGCCTCATAGCCTCCTACGCATAGTTGTGGTGCACAACACAACCATGAATAAGACTCTAATCGACGCGGTGTGTTGGACTCCGAGGATCTATCAACCTAATGCTCTAATACCATCTTTTTCACGACCCTAGCCTAGGGCCTAGATGTGACCGGTGAATGGGGAACCCGGAGGAACCCCAAACAAGCCTCATAGCGTATCATTACACATCCTTGGTCACGGAAGCAATGTAAAACAACATAAGAGACATAAACAAGAGAAATTGGGACTAAGGGGAAAACAAGGGCAAGGGACTAAGGGGAAAAGCTTGCATAACATCATAATCAAGAGACCAAAAGAGTCAAGGCTCATATCATCGATTCATAGCACGTCCAACAACACCTCTACTACATAGCTAAGAGCAGGGGCCAAGACAAAACAACCGGGCTCACCCTCATAGTCAAAATAGAAAATAAAGAAGAGTGTCTCAATACATAATCAGAGAAACATATATTAAGGTCCCCGAAATGGAGGACTCACCAACTAGCTTGAGTAGTACCAAACTAGCCATGTGGAGGAGGAGGATGATCAACTTAGGCTTCGATCCCTACATTGTGATATCGTGTAGGCAAGAGTATGTGTTATTATATTTGAATGTACCAAGTATGTAGGATGCAATGCAACAAGAAATAAACAGCATCACAATCAAAAGACATAATAATAGGCAATAGGCATAATATAACAATATGGCATATATGATCAATGCATAAGTAAAACATATCATGCTCATATAGAATATCATATATGTAGAAGAGACCAAGCTAGCTATTCAAGGTACAAACCCCTTGGTGGTTATGTGGTATAAACCCCTCACATGGTTGATTATAATCACACCTTATCAACATGGTGGCGAAGTACAAACCCCTCACATGGTTGATGAGTAAAAACCCCCAACATGGTTACCCGGGCTATTATCTCCCTGGATTGGGTATGGTCTAATGCAATACTTTATATAGAGTATATCATATACATAAGTTCATTTCATCATCATCATGTCAATCATACCATATCTCATGCTTTGGGCCTTCAATTCCTCAAGAAACCATAGGGACATTTTATCAAACACTTGGTGGGTATGTAATGGGGGTACAAGACCATGCAATTTAGAGATGAAATCATGCAAGAAAATCCATTGTAAAACCATCAGTCAACACTTTGCAACACTCTCAAGCAATATAAAATAAAACCCTCATCAAATCTTACAGTAGATCCAAGATTTATAGCTCAAAACATAGCAAAACAATTACAATTTTACATAGCTTTAACATAGTTCATAGACATATTCATACTAGTAAACCCATTTGTAAAATTAACTTTAAATCATGCAAATTGAGTAAAAATGGAATTAGGGCACCATGGGTTGAAGAATCCAATGGCTAAAACCTACATACCTTGATTTTGGAGAGTTTCTTGTAGAAGATTTGAAATGGAGGTTGAAGCTTTAATGAAATCCTTAGATCTGGATGAGTTTAGGGACTCTTGAATCTTGAGGAGGACTTGAGGCTTGGCTTGGTTTCCTTGAATTTCAACAAGACTTCTTGAAAATCTTGAGAATGAATGTGAATTGGATTTAGAGAGGAATTTAAGAGTTTTTGGTGAGTTTTTAGGCCTAAAAATGGCTAAAGAATGAGGGATTTTCGTTTATATAGCTATAGGTTTATTACCCAATTGCCTTGGGGTAAAAAGTACAATTTTGAGGAATTTTTGAACTAGTCCACATCAGGTCCGCGTCGCAGACATGTATAGTTTTTGTGAAGTTTCACCAAAAATTATTTTTCTTGGCCTGGATATTATAGTACTCGTTTTGCCACACAATTTGGCCCTCTGAACAAGAATATGAAGTTGGATTTGCGAAAGTCTGCACGGATTTTGAGATATTGAAAAAAATACATCATTGGGTCTTTCCGAGCTATGTGGAGGAGGGGTGTTTAAATATCACTGATAAGGGAATTACGATTATGGGAGCATTCCTAAGCAAGTGTGGGGTGTTTCACACAACTTAACATATGAATTCAACATAAATTTCTAAACTAGAGTTCAACTATTTAAACTTTCTATGTTTAAGTATAAACTTTATATCTACACACGAAATGATATTCTAAATTAAAGTTCAATACATCCAATTCATAACTAGAATCCAAACTTAACTGGAATTACAATAGCTCTATATAAATTCTAATTATGTTAATCTATTCTAATGTCAACATTTCTGACTTCTACCTTCTTTACTTCTAAAACTAACTTTTTACTTCAAGAACAAATCAATTAAAACTAATAAGCACTCAAATATATAGTCTAATTCAAAAAACCCAACCAAACTACAATCCAAAAATCAGCATTCACAGATTCACACAACTATTCAAACCAACAATGTCAATAACTTCAAATACACTTTGATTCCAACTAACAAACCCCAAATCACAAACTACTTCAAAACCCACTTCAAAATAGAATCCAAAAATATTCATTCACAAATTCACACTTAAATATACTTTCCCACAATGTTAATCACTTCAAATACACATTAATTCAAACTAACAAAATCCTCAAATCATAAAGTAATTCAAAATACCAAATTTGAACTAAACCCTAAAATCAAAATATAGACTTTCACTAATACACAATCATTACTATAATTTAACAATGTCAAATACATATGTAAACTAAACTAATAAGCAATTCAACATTTTATAATTTTTAAAACTAAAAAAATCCTAAATAGCTAAGGAATTAAAAAAGAGAAAAAGAGAAAAGAGAGAGAGAGTGGCATACTGTCAGCATTGGTGGAGTGGGCGGCAATGGCAGAGATGCGGCAAGAACCGAAGGCATGCGGTGGAGTGGGCGAAGGAGGAGCTAGGGTGCAGTGGATTTTGATTGCGAAATGGGGACACATTTTATAGAGCAAATATATTAATTTGTGTTGACTGAAATGGGGACTGTGGGGGCTATATTAATTTAGGGTCAATGGACAGCGTCCCAGAGTTCATCGCCCTCTTTTAAATAATTTATTATTTATCTGATATTAAAATTCAAATTAAAGATGATTTTTTTTAAAAGAAAAACATGGATATTGCCACATTGTCCATCATAAAATTTAAAAAGTCATAATAATTAATCTAATTTTGTGATTAAATTATTCAAATCTCTAATTTTTTTTAAAATAAAATAAACAACAGACATAGCCACATTGTCCGTGGCAAATTTTTTTTAAAAAAATTATATTAAATCTAATTTTAGAAAATAAATTATTTATTTTTTTAAAAAAATAGCGACAGACGTTGCCACACTTTCTGTCGCAAACTATAAAATAAAATAAAACTAAAAAAACAACTTTTTCAAAAATTTTTGCAAAAAATTGCGGCTGACATATAGTTGCTATTTTTCACTTTTAGTAATAAACAAATTCGAAAATATTATTTTATAAAGAAAGTGAAGGACAGTGTCCCTTTTTCTGTCACTTTTAAAAGCGACGCAGTCCGTTACTTTTTCTTCGTCGTTTTTACCCCTATTTTTAGTAATGTAGGAAGAATTCAAGGCTGTCATCCTGAACTGTTTCATTTCCATGGAGCTAAGGTAGGCAAACATGATGGATTTTATGTACCTCAAACAAGATTCTAGGAGTGTTAGGGAGTATTTCCTCAAATTTGACAACATCTCAAATTATGTTCCTCACATCGTCGACGGTCCTAGGGCGAGTGCACAAGTTTGTGTCAGGAGTGTCCAACTTGATCAACGAAGAATGTCGTATGCCATGCTCATAGTAGATATAGACTTGTCCCTGCTCATGACTTATGCCAAGCAACTTAAAGGAGAAAAACTCGGAAAGAGGAGGAGTGGAGAGTCCAAGGGCTCATTATAATTGTTAGAACCCATAAGTCCTTAATTGATTCAATTTGGTAAAGTTTGGCACCAAATATAAATTTCTTCTAAAGTGTGGTCTTTAGGAATTAAATTATTAGTGGGGTCATGTGTGTGGCTATTTTTGATTGGTTCAAGCGGAAGTTTGTCTATATATATATGATGCCTCTCTTGTACAAGACCAAAGCTTTTCACACTTAGAAAAAAAATTAGGAGAGCAACCAAGAGAAGCATAGTAGCCCTCTCGGGTTGCTACAGTGTTTCAGGGAAATTTTCATTTTTTTGATCTTTCGATTATTTGACACTTCAAGCTTGGTATATTGGGTCCCCTAAGTGGCGTGGAGGTGTTAGTTGGTCAAGAAAACACTTGGTTTGATGGCTATGAAGATTTGGATTTAGTAAGGGGCTTGAAAGGTATGTTAACTCCAAGCTTCATTTATATTAAAGCTTGTGGGTGTGTTGGGGGTGTGTTAAATTGAAGGTAAACATGAAAAGAGGGTTGAATGTTAGTTTGAATTGTGAATTTGGAGTTTGGGGTTTGAAATGGGGACAAGCTTGCATATGAGAATATATTGAATTAT
>JAOTQR010078914.1:0-10920 GCA_025774065.1 Solanum ossicruentum
GGTTGTGATCTTATAAGATCAAGTTTCTATATTTAATAACAACTTCGACTTCAAATTTTCTATTTGTCGACATGATTTATAAAGGTCAAACTTATGTTGCTCGAACTTTTTAAAAATGTCAACGGGTGCATGTCAGATTCTCCAAAAGTAATGTATTTTTGGAGAATCAGACAGAGCGGCGGTATTGAAAGTGAAGAGTCCACACAACTTAGGGTTAAACACATACACAGCCCCTTTAACTTGTCCTCATTGTTCATTTTGGCACTCTATCTTAACATTGTTCCAGTTTAACCATTCAACTCAATTTTTTATGTACCATTTAAATAAAAAATATTAATTTTATGATTTCTTTAATTGTATTTATATTCTTCATCTTTAAAAAATTACGTTTGTCTGTTAGTTTTCGTTAAAAAATAATTTAAAAATAATGGATGAATACCAATATTTTTAAAAAATAATAATTGTTTAAGAGTTTCTCTATATTTTACATGAAAGATAACCATCAAAATTATGTTGATTTTTTTAACAATCAATTAAATTAAATAACACTGCGTATTTTTTTCATATCCAAGCTATTTGAATTTGACTCAAATACTTGCTTTCTTATTTGTAATTCAACTCAATATGGGTAAAAATAACTAATCTTCAATACGAGGAAAAAAACTACTTTTGTTCATTGCTAATCACGCTACTAAAAAATATTAAAACTCAACAAACTTCAATGGATCATCATTGATTTTATTTTAAGAAAAAAAATCAACGCACTCCCATCGGTTATTTTACAAAATAAAGTATAGAGAAACTCTCAAAAAATATATTATTTTATTTTAAAAAAATTGTTATTTTTTTTAAAAAAATCAATGTTCATTCATCAATTTTAATTTATTTTTTCATGAAAATTAACGAACAAAATTCAATTTTTAAAATGTAAAATTGCAGATAAAGAACATATATGAAAATAAAGAAATCATAAAAGTAATATTTTGTGTTTAAATAGTACATAAAAAAAATAGAGCAACAAGACTACGATTGTGCACGAAAATAAAAAATGAATAAGTTGAAGGGGTTTTATATGTGTTTTGGCCATATATAACCATAGTATATATATGCATACACACACATATACATAAGTTAATTTAGTAACAATTCGACTTCAAGCTTCTCATTTTACAAGACCACCCTGAGACATCTTTCTATATCCGATAACAATTTGCCTTCAACTTGTCATTTTTTACAAGATCATGTTTCTCTATTTAATACTCCCTCTGTCTCATTTTAATTGAATTTGTGAGTAATGCACACATATTAAGCAAAATATTTAAAAACAAAATTTAAACCATACTTTTCACTATTGTCCTTTTTAAAATCATAAATATGTAGTATAATTTATCTCCTAAAAAATAGAAAAATTCAATAAATAAAAGGGTAAATATAAAAAAAGTTCAAACATTCAACTTTAATTTTGAATAATTCAAATATTTTGAACATTGAAAAAAAGTCTCAACAATTCAATTAATTTAGAACAAAGGAAGTATCAATTTGACTTTATATTTATCATTTTACTAGATGATTTCTAAACATACAACACATACACAAACACACGTATATAAGTTAACTTCGACCATGTTAAACTATGTGTAATAGATATATAACATACCCTTTGGTACCTTCGAGATCAACTGCATGAGTTTCTAAACTCTTCAATTTACTGGACGATAACTTCACATTTCGAAGCGGGAGTTGCATGACCGGAAATGTAGACGACCGTTGTCGATAATTCCCAACTGAGTTGGGTCCAATGTTGCAGATCATAGCGGAAACCATGGATTGAGACATTTATCGATACTAGATTGGAAATCTTGGGGATTTTGCTTCAACTATATATAGGCCGGCGCTGCCTACTTGCTAGGATAGATATATAGGTCTAAAGTTGGACAGATGAAGCTCTAATTAATTTTCGTTAAAGTTTGGTATAACCTACTTAATTAATAGTGGTAAAGCTAAAATACTTCTATTCGAAGGTGTGTTTCGTAGGAAAGAAAATGGTTGTGAAAAATAAGTTGGTTTTTAACTTATTTTTTCATATTTAGTTGGTGAGTGAAAAATAGCTTTTATTATTCAGTTAGTCAATAGAAAATATTTTTTACTTTTTACTAAAGAGTAGAAAATGTTTTTTATGAAAATAGTTTCTAACGTGAATATCAATCCTGATTCAGGATCCGACTCTGACAGCTAATGCGAGACCTAACTCAACTTTTGATCCAAGATTCAACTTTCAAATTTAGACTCGTTCCTGACTTTTGAATCGAAATACGGCTATACTCGACGTCATGCCTAATTTTCAAATAATTTGACTTTTTTAAAAAGTATTTTTTTTTTGCGGGTTGGGTGGGGGTAGGAGGTAGGAATGGAATAAAAAAATTCAAATTTTTAAATTTTTTTCAAAAATTGTGCCGGTTCTTCTGCGTAATATATCTGAAAATACCTCTTGATACCTTATCAACACTGTTTCGGACACAACTATGAATAAAATTTTAATTTTTTTGTGTATGTTTAGGGGGGTGGGGGTTGGAGGGAGCAGCGGAAAGATTGGATTAAAAAATTGAAATTTTCAAAATTTGAAAAGTTAAAAATACCTTTAATATATTGGAAATGGTTCAAAAATATTCTCGTTCCACCTAATGAATAAATAATGTATTTCCATCCAGCTCTTTGGATAAAAATTGCCCTTAGGGTTAAATTTGAGCCTAAAATTATTGGGATCGCGAGTACCCACACCCCAACACCACATTAGTATGATATTGTCCGCTTTTGGCCAAGCCTCCACAAATTTGTTTTTGAACACCTCCCAAAAGACCACATACTAATAGGATGGATTGAACCTTTTATAAGTTGATCATTTGTTTGTTGGGGCTCACGTAGCGGAGTAAGAAATAATCAACACTTTTATTATATTTCTTCTACTATTACAAATAAAAGGCACAAGTGTACAATTTCTTCTACTATTACAAATAGTAGGCTCTCAGAGAAAAATACCAAAAATAATGAACACACTATTTCTTTTAGGAAAAAATATTTCCTAAGTACACACTCTAATTTTTTTCACAAATTATTTTATTTTATAATCTATGGTATATCTCACAGAAGAAAAATACTCCATGTATTTTTCTCTTCCTCTGTGACTCTTTACATATTTTCTCTCTTTCTGAATGATAAAATAAAGGAACAAATTACTCCTCTATATAGGAGTAATTTGGTAACTGGCAGCGTTCGTTTTCTTTTAATTGTCAAAAGTTGGTGGCCAACTTTTGGCAATATTTAACTGGCCAAATTTTAAAGGTTGGCATGTGGGAAACTTTGAGTAATTGCATGTGGAGCCTCCATTTGGAGGGACCCACTTAAGAATTCTCTCCCTCCTAACAAATGGAGGGTTATACACTTTTGCAATTTCGACTGTCATGCCACAGCTCCCGTTTGCAAATGCAATCAGGTAACCTGATGTAGACTCTCTCGAGTCAAGAATCAACATCACCAGCTAAATCTGCTATCCATCTTGCACCGCCACTGTCAACTAGTAGGACGCGTCACTTGACAACCACTTTGTCTAGAAGACTTTCGACATAAGGCATTATCTCAGACCTCCACATCAAACTCTGACCATACACAATCTCGTGACCTCCCCTCCAGCGATTATCATTTTGAATCTGTCACCATCTTGTACCGCCACAACAACCTGCGGGACACGCCGCCCGACCATCCTGTCGGGAAGACTTTCGACACAAGGTATTACCGCAGACCTTCACATCGCTATGTTACACCATCTGATCCACCAAATCATCTTGCACCGTCGTTATTGCCCAACGGGACACGCCACATATATCATTATATGACAGGAAAAATTTCGATACAAGGCACCTTTGCAGATCTTTTGGTCCTAATGTCACACCGGTGACTCCGCACACATCGGTCTATCCATTTGGAGGGACCCACTTAACAAAAATTACCCATTCTTTAACAGAAGCAAATATGGTATACATAATTTTTTTAATTAAATATATAACATTATTTTTATTGATCTACATTTAATTATGTATATCCAATTTCATTCATAATCATATCCATTACATATAATTAGACCCAATTTCATTCACAATCTAATCCATTAACTCAAATTCATTTTTAAAATTAATTTCTATTGATTTATCGAAACTTGAATTGAGCTTTTTTAATGGGGAAAACTGACTTAAACAACACCTTTGTGAGCATTGGTTTTAAAATGTTCAGCGAGACCAGATGAACATCGAATTTAACTTTGATTTGGTGGGTAAAATGATTGAACTATCAAACACACCCCAAATAAGTATTTCATTAATCCCTCCAAAAAAAATTTGTATAGGAAGATGAAGAAAGTATTGGGTCTCTTAAAATGGGTTAGAGTTAATTAATATGATTGTAAATGAAATTAGGTATATATAATTACATGTGAACCAATAAAAATAATGTTACATATTCAATTTTTTAAAAAATTATTTATGTCGCATCAACTTCTGTTAAAATATATCAGATCTGGGAAGTGATGGAATTGAGTAAATTTAAAAACTTAAAAAATAAATTTTTATTTAATTATTTTTACTTGTTAGGAGAAAGAAACTATTGCAACAATTTAGGGTACATTGCCTCGAAAAGTGTTGCAATAGAGCTAGTGATAATCGCACTAAATTTGTAGTAACTCATACGTAGAGAAATCAAAAGTTTACATTTTAATTAATCGAAGATCAAATGCACTAAATTATTACAAAGACTAAATTCAGAAACAACAACATATTTGATGTTACATAAGTGGGGTCAGGAAACATGTTGTGCAAGCAACCTTATTCCTACCTTATGAAGGTAAAAACACGAAGGCTAAATTCAAAATTGTATTAGTCCATATAAAGGAGTAATTTGTTTTTCATTTTATCATTCAACAAAGAGAGAAAAATACAGAGAGAGCCACAGAGAGAAAGTGGGGATTTTTCTTCTGTGTGATATACCATAGACTATAAAATAAAATAGTCTATGAAAAAAAAATTAGAGTGTGTGTTTAGGAAATATTTTTTCCTAAAAGAAATAGTGTGTCTACTATTTTTCTTTGAGAGCCTACTATTTGTAATATTAGAAGAAATTGTACACTTTTTTGTGCATAATATTTGTAATAGTAGAAGAAATATAATAAAAATGTTGATTTGTGGACGTAGCCCAAAAGTGTTGGGTGAACCATGTTAAATATTTGGTGTTGTTATTTTCTCATTTTTCATATTATTGTGTCATATTTATTTTGTGTTAGTCATTATTTTTCCCAACAAGCTGGTATCAGAGCCAAAATTCTGTCTGAGTATGCTCTGTAGTTGCAGTATAGTCTGAACTTCCACATCAGAAAAGAATTACTTTGGTAAACAATTTTGCATGAAAAAATAATAGAAGCCAACATTAGTAGAATGGTCACTCTGAATGATACTAATTATGCCATTTGGAAGGGAAAATGAAAGATCTACTTTACATTAAGAATTTTTATCAGCTAGTCTTTACCATTAAAAAACCTGAAAATAAAACAAATGAAGAGTGGAATCTTTCGCATAGACAGGTCTGTGGATTTATTAGACAATGGGTTGATGATAATGTGTTGAATCATATTTTTGGGGAAATACATGCTCGTACCTTATGGGAGCATCTTGAAACTTTGTATGCTCGGAAGACTGGAACAATAAAATGTTCTCGATAAAGCAGATGTTAAGTTTAAAATATATTGATGGTTCTCCGATAACATATCACCTTAATAATTTTCAAATAATCATGAACCAGTTGTCTGTTATAGGCATTAAATTTGATGAAGAAATCCAAGGTTTTCTTCTACTTCGTTCCTACCAGATTCTTGAAAAATATTTAGAATGTCATTATCGAATTTTGCACCACATGATGTGATCTCTATGGATTTTGCCAAGAGCAATGTGTTGAACGAAGAGATGAGAAGAAAATCTCAAGGTTCTTCTTCGTCAGATGTCCTAGTGGCAAGTTTGAGAGGGAGAAACAAAAATTGTGGTTCTGCGAATAGAGAACACAGCAAGAGAAAATCTAGAGGAAAACTTAAAAATGTTAAGTGTTATCATTGTGGTATGAAAGGGTACACAAAGAAGTTTTGCTGGAAATTGAAAAGGGAGAACAGAGAAAAAGAAGAAAAAGAAGAAGACAATGAAAATTACCTTCCCACCATTACCACCGAAGATCTTCTCACTGTTCTTGATGTTGATCTGATAAATATTTCTTGTGATGAGTCAAGCTGGGTTGTGGACACTGGTACCGCATCTCATGTGATATTCAGGAAAGATTCTTTTCTCTGTCTATACTCCAAGTGACATTGCAACCTTGAGTATGGGTAATGAGATTGTGTCTAAAGTGGTTGGTATTGGTACAATCTGTTTAGAAACTAGTGTTGGAACTAAACTAGTTTTGAACAATGTAAAGTATACACCTGATGTTTGTTGGCATCTCATTTCTGTTAGGTATTAGAAGATGAAGGATATGTCAGTTCCAACGATGGAAGAAAATAGAAACTCATTAAGGGTTCCTTGGTTGTGGCTCGTGGTGAAAAATGTCGTGATCTATACTGGACTACAGCCTCTACTTATGCCAATATGGTGAATGCAGTTGAGGACGATAAATCTTCAACTTCATGGCACAAGAGACTTAGCCACATAAGTGAGAAAGGACTCAATGCTCTAGCCAAAAAGAAATTGTTATCAGATTGCAAAGGTGCTAAATTAGAAAGGTGTGAGCATTGCCTAGCTGGAAATCAAAATAGAGTTTCCTTCAAGTCTAACTCTCCTTCAAGAAAGACAGAGTTGCTTGAATTGGTGCACTCTGATTTATAAGGTCTAATGAAGATAAAGACTTTGGGTGGTGCCCTCTATTTTGTCACTTTCATTGATGATTGCTCGAGAAAATATTAGGTCTACGTCTTGAAGACTAAAGACCAAGTGTTAGGTATCTTTAAGCAGTTTCAAATTTCAGTTGAGAGGGAAACTGAAATGTATTCGTAGTGATAACGATGGTGAATATTGTGGACCATTTAACGAATATTGCAAGCATCGCGGTATTAGACACCAGAAGACTCCTCCTAAGACTCCTCAGCTTAATGGTTTGGCAGAGAGGATGAACAGGACCTTGATAGAGAGAGTTAGATGTTTGCTTTCTGAAGCAAAGTTGCCAAACTCCTTTTAGGGGGAGGCATTATTGACCATTGCACATATGATTAATCTATCTCTTACTGTGGCTTTGCAAAGTGATGTTCCAACAAAGTTTGGTATGGCAAGGATGTTTCCTATGACCATTTGAGGGTGTTTGATTGCAAAGCATTTGTACATGTGCCAACAGATGAGAGGTCAAAGTTAGATACCAAGACAAAGCAGTGCATCTTCGTTGAATATGGCCTTGATGAATTTGGTTACAGGCTATATGATTCAATTGAAAAGAAGCTTATGAGAAGTCGGATATCGTCTTCATGGAAAATCAAACAATTAAAGACATTGAGAAAGCGAAGAAGCTGGAATCCTCCAGCTCTGATGGTGTGGTTCATTTTGATGAAGTGTCTCATGAAAGTGTGCATGATATTGGCAGGCTCGATGATCATAACGATTCCTAGGATCATGTTCAAAATCAACATGTTAGTATTGATAATAACAATGATGGTGTTATTAGTGATCCTCCAGTTCATGAAGTTGTGGATGAATCAAATATATCTCTCAGGAGGTCCACAAGACATGTTCCCTCGTCTCGTTATTCATCAAATGAATATATGCTACTCACTAATGGGGGAGAACCTGAATGTTATAAGGAGGCTATGAAAGATGAACACAGGGGTCAATGGATAGAGGCTATGTAATACGAGATGATATCCTTGCATGAAAACCATACTTATGAGTGTGTAAAATTGCCTAAGGGCATGAAAGCTTTGAAGAATAAGTGGGTGTTCAAAGTTAAAATGGAAGAACATACCCAGAAGCCCAGATACAAAGCTACATTGCTTGTTAAGGATACAGTCAAAGAAAGGGTATTGACTTTGACGAAATATTTTCAGCTGTCGTGAAAATGTCCTCTATTGTACAGTTTTGGGCCTGACTGCTAGTCTAAATTTGGAGAAGGAACAGATGGATGTAAAAATGATTTTTCTTCACGGTGACCTAGAAGAAGAGATTTATATGGAACAACCTGAGGGATTTAAAGTAAAAGGTAAAGAATATTTTGTATACAAACTCAAAAAGAGTCTATATGACCTAAACCAAGCTCCTAGACAGTGGTACAAACAGTTTGAATTTGTTATGGGGAGCAAGTCTATAAGAAGACTTCCTCAGACCATTATGTGTTTGTACAAAAATTTTCTGATAATGATTTTATCATCCTATTGTTGTATATGGATGATATGTTGATTGTGGGCAAGGATACTTCCAAAATTGACAAGCTGAAGAATGAGTTTTGTAAGTCTTTTCCTACGAAAGACTCGGGCCATGCCAAACAAATTTTGGGCATGAGGATCACTTGTCTCAGAGATGAAAGGAAGATTTATTTGTCACAAAAAAAGTACATTGAACGTGTGTTGGAACGCTTCAAGATGAAAAATGCTAAGCCTGTTAGCGCACCTCTTGCTAGTCATATGAAGTTGAGCAAGAAGATGTGCCCAATAACAAAGGAGCCAAAAAGAGAATATAGCCAAAATTCCATATTCCTCTGTCGTTGGAAGTCTAATGTATGCAATGGTATGCACTAGACCTGATATTGGTCATGCAATTGGTGTTGTAAGCAGATTTCTCGATAATTCAGGAAAAGAGCATTGGGAAGTTGTAAAGTGGATACTCAGGTATCTTAGAGGAAGCTCAGATGAATCTTTGTGTTTTAGAGGCTCTAGTCCAATCTTAAAGGGCTATACGGATGCTAATATCGCTGGTGACCTTGATAACAGAAAATTCATTACTGGATATTTGTTTACTTTTTCAGGAGGAGCTATATCATGGCAGTCAAAGTTGTAGAAGTGCGTTGCACTATCTATAACTGAAGCTGAGTATATTGTTGCTTCTAAAGCTAGCGAAGAGATGATATGGCTTAAACAATTCCTTCAAGAGCTTGGTTTATAACAGATGGAGTATATCGTCTATTGTGATAATCAAAGTGCAATAGACTTGAGCAAGAACTCGATGTACCATGCAAGAACAAAACACATAGAGGTGAGATACCATGGATTCGAAAAAAGATAGAGGACAAATCTATGCAGATTGAAAAGATCTCTACAAATGAGAATCCTACAGATATGCTAACCAAGGTTGTGACAAGAGACAAGTTTAAATTGTGCAAAGAACTTGTCGGCATGAGCTCTCTCTGAAAAGATGAAGATATCTCCTTCCGAAAATAGGTTTGGAGGGGGAGATTTATGGGGTCCAACCCATTTTATTTTATTAACAGCTCACATACAATTAATTCAAAGTTAGCAACTTCCTGCAAATTGATTTCAATTGTTGGCCGAAAGTTGGTGGCCAACTTTTGACAGGAAGGCTGCCACCTACCATACTCCTATATAAAGGAGTAATTTGTTCTTCATTTTATGATTCAACAAAGAGAGAAAAATACAGAGTGAGCCACAAAGAGAAAGTGAGGATTTTTTTTTGTGAGGCATACCATAGACAATAAAATAAATTAATCTGTGAATAAAAAATTAAAGTGTGTGCTTAGAAATATTTTTCCTAAAAGAAATAGTGTGTCCATTATTTTTGGTATTTTCTCTGAGAGCCTACTATTTGTAATAGTAGAAGAAATTGTACGCTTATGCGTACTATTTGTAATAGTAGAAGAAATATAATAGAAGTGTTGATTTGTGGACGTAGCTCAAAAGTGTTGAGTGAACCACGTTGAATATTTGGTGTCGTTATTTTTCCATTTTTCATATTATTGTGTCATATTTATTATGTGTTAGTCCTTATTTTTCCCAATAAACTGACCTAAACAGCAACTTTGTGAGCATTGGTTTTAAAATGTTCAGCGAGACCAGATGAACATCGAATTTAACTTTGATTTGGTGGGTAAACTAGTTGAACTATCAAACACAACCCAAATAAGTATTTCATTAATCCTTCCAAAGAATTATGTATATGAAGATGAAGAAAGTATTGGGTCTTTTAAAAAGGGTTTGGGTTAATTAATATGATTGTAAATGAAATTAGGTATATATAATTACATGTGAACCATAAAAATAATGTTATATATTCAATTTTTTAAAAAAAATTATTTATGCCGCATCAACTTCTGTTAAAATATATTTGATCCGGGAAGGGATGGAATCGACTAAAAAAATTTAAAAATAAATTTTTATTTAATTATTTTTACTTGTTAGAACAAAGAAACTATTACAGCAGTTTACGGTACATTTCCTCGAAAAGTGTTGCAATAGAGCTATTGATAATCGCAGTAAATTTGCAATAACTCACGTGTAAAGAAATCAAAAGTTTACATTTCAATTAATCGATCAAATGCACTAAATTATTACAAGGACTAAATTCAGAAACAATAACAACATATTTGGTGTTACATAAGTGGGGTCTGGGAAGGTTTTGTGCAGGCAACCTTATTCCGACCTTATTAAGGTAAAAACACGACTACTAAATTCAAAATTTATTAAAAATTGAGGGATGAAAAGTGATATTAACCAAATAAAATATACGCTTTGCTAGATCTTTTCAGCAAGTAGGTAAACCAATGTTTTGATCAACAAAGCTCTTCTGGATTTTCTTGACAAGCACATTACTTCAATGCCTCCTGGCGGAGGAACGGAAGCAATTTTAATTTGACCTCTGATGGAATTCGGACAGGACGATAACTTTTATCAAGCCACACTGCTAC
>JAOTQR010078915.1:0-10919 GCA_025774065.1 Solanum ossicruentum
AATCTCCATTATATCTGACCGAGGGACTCAATTCACTGCGAGGTTTTGGAAGTCTTTCCAAAGGAGTTTAGGTACACCAGTGAATTTGACTACAACTTTCCACCCTCAAACAGACGGTCAAGCAGAACACACTATTCAAACACTTGAGGATATGTTGCGAGCTTATGCATTTGATTTTAAAGGTTGTTGGGTGGACCATTTTCCACTTATTGAGTTTGCCTATAATAATAGCTACCATTCAAGTATCAAGATGGCACCCTATGAAGCTTTGTACGGAAGGAAGTGTAGGTCGCCAATTGGATGGTTTGAAGTGGGTGAAACCATCTTACTTGGGTCAGACCTATTACAATAAGCCTTGGAAAAAGTTAAGATAATATAGCAGCGACTAGAAATAGCCCAATGTCGTCACAAATCATATGCAGATGCTACGAGGAGAGGGCTAGAATTTTCAGTAGGAGATTGGGGTATGTTTAAAGGTGTCTCCAATGAAAGGGGTCATGAGGTTTGGTAAGAAAGGAAAGTTAAGCCCACGCCACATAGGCCCGTACAAAATTATTAAGAAGATCGGGTAGGCTGCCTATGAGCTAGAGCTACCCTAAGAGCTTTTAATGGTTCATCCAGTTTTCCATGTATCAATGCTTCGGAAGTGCATAGGTGACCCATCCCGTATCACTCCTATTGAGGATGTACAGGTTACAGAAGATATCACCTATGAAGAGGAACCTATTGCTATTCTGGATCGTCAAGTTAGAAAGCTGAGGAATAAAGAAATAGCTTCAGCGAGGATACTTTGGAGAAATCAGCAAGCGGAGGAGATGACCTGGGAGGCCGAGGACGCGATGAAGTCAAAATATCCTCATTTGTTTGAAGCTAAATATGATGCCCAACATGCAGAATTGGAACACTAATAGGTATGTGTGATTGAATAATTAGTTTGTTGTTAAAGGTTTATTTAAATAAAGGTTTATATTTCGTCAAGCTACCCAATTGTGCTAACATTCGAGGACGAATGTTCCTAAGGGGGGGAGGATGTAACACCCCACATTTTACATGTACTAATTCTATGTAAATGAATCATGTTATTGTTTGGTCAAATTAGCGTCAATTCTTGAAAGTGCTTGAATCTCGTGTTAATGGGCGATCTGTGAGTCTAAATACTTAAGAGGATCAAGGGCATATATGTGTTGGTGTTAAATTGAGGATATATTATCCTTAAACTAAGTAAAAGAATTGAGGTTATTATATGACTTAATAATCTAGTAGGTGAGACACCGACTTTTTAGCTTAAAGTTGATAGCTAAACAGAGACGAGGCTCGACACCGAATTGGATCAAGTTTGATTATGAATAAATTCCATGTTAAGGGTGCAACTTTGGCCCATGTTTTAGTATCATAAATGGACCTTATTTTCAGTCCAATAAGAATTTAAAAACGTCCAAAGTACACTACAAACCACTTGGCCTTTGGACCCAAAATAAAGTAAGAAGAAAGCTGGAAATTGGCAGCAAAAGTCCATCATATTTGAGACCCAATTAAGCCCAATTTTGAAGGATAAGATGCAGCAATAATATACCATTAATGGGTGTCATTATCAAGTAAAGAGTGGAAGAGAAGTTTGGCCAAAAATAATCTTTAAAAATAGGTTAAATGCAGCACTAATTCATTCCACTAGGGAATAAAGTTTCAACTTTCTTAAAGTCATTTGTCCTCTCTATAATTCACTTCACCAAGCTGCAAACTCAATTGTATAAGGCTTTTGAAGGGAGTCCAGAACCTATAAGGCAAAGGTAAGCAATTATAATGGTGTATTTAGTATGATTTCTTCGTGACAATAAGAAGTACATGATAGTATCTTTGCTGGAAATTTGCTAAAAATTCTGGACAACTTGTGTCAAGAAAGTTGTTGCACACTGGCCTTTTAATTTGGTGACTTCTACATGGTTTTTGGGCTTTATCATGAATAGAATTTGATGTTATTAACATGTTTTACATTATAGATATTGCTAGTATGGTTTCATCATGTAAAACAAGAAGTACATGCTCTTATGTTAAGCTAGAAATTCTGGACAACATATGTCCTAACTATTGTAGTGAACTTTTCTTGTTATTCAAGAGGATTCTCTCTTAATTGATTGGTTGAAATATGAAGTAATACTTATGTTCTAACAATATATAGGTTGTTGGTCATGTTATTAAGCTGCTGCACCACTTTTACAGTCCACAAAGATGAGTTGTTGTACAATTTCGTAACTTCACTTTTAAAAGAAACTTGGAAGCTGAAAAATTTTAATATGTTGTTCCACGACTTTCACCTATTTTGGGACTATTTTTGTACAAGTTTAAGGTTGGTTTTATGTGTAAAAAAATGGTGGATAGAATTTTGGTAGAGATAAAACAAGTTTGGGAGTTTGACATCGAAGTGTGGTGAAAGGATGTGATGTTATGCCGCTTGTTTGTATGTTGTGAAGAATTGTTATATGTTTTCTATGTGGGATATTTTTGGAATATTAAGGGTCTTAAAATAAGATATACATGACATATACATAAGAATGGTTGTTAGAAAATACGTTTATAAGTGAAAAGGTTGAAGAAATGTCTTTGCATAGTTAGTTGAAAGCTTGTTGTCCGGGTGATCATTTTTTATGATATTGCACTACCTAGAAGTGTTGTGTGGCTGCTAATACTAGTCTTATTGCTTAATATACTGTAGCTAAATATTTGAGGAAAACCACAGCCACTCCAAGGTAGTTACGAGGTCATACAATGAGGTATGTAAGGTTACTTGATTTCGTATCACTTGGCATGATACATAGATCCTTGGTAAGTAAACACAATTATCTACTCCTCAGGACGAGCAGCCATATCTACACCCTTTCACATATTCATATGCTCTTATATATAGTTATTTTCAAATCTACTTACATATATGGCTACTAAGTATATGAGTTCTTGTTGCTAAACAAAGTTCATAAGTTTCTTCAATTCATACGCATTTCATTGCCTATGTAACATACTCTCTTCATTTCCATATTGTATTGTATGAATATTTACATGGCACATGCTGCATATACCGCCTTATAGCTCCAATATTATGACCACCAAAAGAATAATCTCAAAGGTAATAAAAAGATAAAGTATATAATTTCTGATAGGTAGGATGCAATGCAACAAGAGATAGGCAACATAGACAAAATGTATAATCATAAGCAATTAATGACATACTAATAATATGATATGTATGAATGATACTTGAAGTAAAACATGCTTATATAGAATATAACATATGTGTAAGAAGAGACCATTAAACTATTGGTAGATTGTCATACCCTACAACCATTGGTAATTGAGGTACAAACTCCATCATTAGGTTGGTGTATCGTCTTACCCTACCACTTGTGGTGCCGGAGTACAAACCCCCCGATAGGTTGGTGGATTATTACATCGTACCACCCAAGGTGCCAGAGTACAAACCCCCGATAGTTTGATGGGTACAAATTCCCAAGAAGGTTGATGGATAGTCAGACCCTACCACTCGTGGTGCCGAAGTACAAACCCCTTGATAGGTTATCAAGGTACGAACACCATGACAAGGTTACCCGGTGAACAACCGCCGAGTAGGGCATGGTCACATTCGATCATTATTTAGAGAATATCATATACATAAATTCACTTCATCATCTTATAGTCCTCATATGAATACATTCATTTCCTCATCATATAGTCATTCAACTCATAAGACATGCATTGGACCTTCAATTCCTCAATAAATCATAACCGGACATTTTATTAAACACATAGACGGTGTGTAGTTCTAGTGTAAAACCATGCAATTCAAGAGTATTATCATGCAAGAAAATCCAATGTAAAACCATGAACGGATACTTGGTAACACCCTCAAGCAATATACATCAAAATCCTTCACCAAACCTTACAATAGACCTTGCTTTCAAAGCTAAAAACATAACAAAACAGTCATAATTTCATGAAACCCAACATAGTGTGCAGTGATTTTCATAATAAATAAGACCCATGAGTAAACCATCTTTAAATCATGGAAATTTAAGTAAAAGAAAGATTGGAGATCATGGGTGGTGGGACCCATAAAAGAAAACCCACATACCTTAGCCTTTGGAGATGAACTTAATAAATATTGAAGATAGAAATTTGAAGCTTGAGTGCAATCCTTAAGAATCTTGAAATGGTTTTGAGACCTGAGTTTAGGAGTAAATATTTTGCTAAGTGTTTGAATGGGTATTGGGAATGTTTAGAATGATGTGAGGGTGAAAAATGGCTAAGTATTGGTATTTTTACATTTGAGAACACTTAGGCTCAATACTTAAAAGTCTTAGAGTGAAGTCAAAAATCTGCACAAAAAAATTTGCTAGTGCGTGTCGCGGAAGCAGCATGGAAACAACACTACAAATTGCATTTTTGGGAATTTTGAATTTTTATATGATTGCTCTAAAATTGGGGCTAGACCCATTCCCCACTCAATTTGATCCCCTGAACAAGAATATAAAGTCAATTTTTTAATATCATGCACGGATTTGGAGATATATGAAAATTACAATTTTGGGCAATTTTAGGCAGATTTTCGGACACTTTTTGGCATTGTTACAGTAACCTCCCTACTTAAACCCGTCCTATTTTGGAATGGATTTCATGATAAAATTAACCCACTAGTATAGCAAGGGTAAAGTATAATCATACGTTGGAACATAGTTTAGAGACTAAAGACTTTATATAAGGACCCCTTGGATCGAGCCCCCATCTAAAGTACTCAATCGGTACTAAGTGTAATCCCACAGAATACTTAAAATAATCATAACTTTAATAACTTGTAAGAAACATGAAAACATGACATAAGTATCTCGTAAACATGGTTGTCTTCTACTATTGAGGCTAACTTTAAATATGAGAGTCCATCATAATCATACATGAACCCTTGCTTTAACATAAGTGGCTCAAAAGAGGTATAAATCTTGAAATAGGCTTTAACTTGTAACTGTAAAATCCTAGGTAATTTTCATGAATTCAATACATACTTGAAAACCCTTAATCATCATATAGTCATTTGACTTATATATCATGAAATAGATCATTAATAACTTGAGAATTCTTGACTTGACAATTTAATCAAACACATAGCAAGCTCATGATACTTGTTAAAAATCATACAATTTAAGAGTGGAATAAGATGAGAAAACTTAATGCAAATCAACCACCAATATATAGTAAAATCCTAATGTAGGGTACCCTGAAATCCATCATCAAAACTCGTAATAGATCATAGTTTCATAGATCAAAACAAGCATTATCCCAATAGATAAAATCAATTCATGGTATAAGTTTGGAGTAGTTAGTCATGCATAATCAATCAATGATTCATAAAAGCCAACATAATTTATGCTCAAAATTCATCATAAAAGATACTCATAGGTAATACAACTTGAAAACATACAATTTTGATGAGAAGGTAAGGTTGGTCTCATAGGTGAAAGGACCCAATGGAGGAAACACACATACCTCAAACTTGGGTTTCTTGAGATGAGCTTGAAGAAAACGTAGAGCTTGAAATGAATCCTTGAGTTCCAAAGCTAAGCTTGAAATTCGTAAATTTGGAATGAGATATTTTGTTAAGTCTTAGAGAGGTTATTGTGAGGGTTTTGAGTGATATACAGTTGAAAAATGGCTAAGTATGGGTGATTTCACGCTTAAATGGGCATGGGGCGATGACTCCAATGTCCTTGGGCACATAAGCAAAAGTAAGAAAATTTTTGTACTAGTCTGCATATGGTCCGCAATGTAGACCCATCGCGTAGGAACAAATAACATTGATATGTGCCCCTGGTGCATTGCGGCCATGGAATGGATGCTCTCTAGAAATCGTAAATTATCAAAAAATATTTTTCGCTACGAGTCCTCTAAAATTTGAGTTATACCCATTTGCACTCAATTTTTCCCCCCGATTGAGAATATGAAGTCAGATTTTTGATATCATGCACGGATTTTGAGATATAAGGAAATTATGATTATGCAAATTTCCCAAGCACATTTTTGGGGCATTTCAAAACCATCATTTAAAAAAACTTCTGACAATATAACAAATATTCAAGCACACGTACCTTGTAATGCCCCAATTCTGTATCTTGGGCTTCCTCTTTGGCTACAAATAGATAAGCGTACTTTGATTTCATCATTTCCCCAGCCTCTCGTGTTGTTTCCTCTACTTGCTGGATCCTTAAAAGTACCTTTACAGAAGCTATTTCTTTATATTGTAGCTTCTTAACCTAATAATAGAGAAAATCAATAGGTACCTCTTCATAGGTTATCCTATGTAACTTGCACATCTTCAATAGGAGTGATACAAGATGAATCATCTATGCATTTACAAAGCATTTAGAAATGGAACACATGATGAACAATTGAAAGTTACTGTGGTGGCTCTAATTCATACATAACTTGTCCAAACCTTTTAATAATCTTATATGGCCCTATGTAACGTAGGCTCAGTTTTTCCTTATTATAAACTCTCATAACCCCTTTCATTGGCGATACCTTAAAGAATACCCTATCTTCTTCTGAGAATTGTAGCCCTCTCCTCCTAGCATCTGTATATGATTTATGATGACTTTGCGGTATTTCTAGCCACTATTTTAGTACCCTAACTTTTTCCATGGCTTGTTGGACTAGATCTAGCACAAGTAAGGTGGTCTCACCCACTTTAAACCATCCGATTAGTGACCTACATTTCCTTCCATACAAAGCTTCATAGGGTGCCATCGTGATGCTTGAATGGTAGCTAATTTTTACAGGCGAATTCCATGAGTGGCAATGGTCCACCCAACTACCCTTGAAGTCCTATGCACAAGCTCACAACATATCTTCAATTGTTTGAATAGTGTGTTCTGTTTGACTATCTATTTGAGGGTGCAAAGTTATACTCAGATTCACTTGTGTTCCTAAATTCCTTTAGAAGGACTTCAAAAACTTCATGGTGAATTGAGCTACCAAATTAGATATAATGGAGATTGGGACCCTATGCAGCCTAACTATCTCTTTAAGGTATAACTTTGCATACTATTCATCCGTATAATTACTCTTAATTGGCAGGAAGTGTGCTGACTTTGTAAGTCTATCAACTAACACCCATATGGAGTCAAACTTTTGAAATGAGTGAGGCAGCCTAGTAAAAAAAATTATATTGATCATATCCCACTTCCACGTCGGAAGCTCTATACATTTCATATACTCTCCCAGCTTTTGGTGCTCCACTTTGACTTGTTGGAAATCCGAACATTGAGCCACGACTTCTTCAAGGTCCTTTTCCATGCCTCCCCTCCAAAACATTCCTTTCAGGTCATGATACATCTTTGTAGATCTCAGATGTATGGAATATCATCCTCTTTCATAATCCATTAACATCAGGCATACATAATTTGTTTTGGCAATAAAGTACTCCATCTTGTGTAAACTCAAATTCTTCATCATACCTTGATTTACCTTTTTCTTAAGGCGTCATATAATAGGATAATTGAACTACTTCCCTTTCACCTAAATTACCAGTGAAGACTCTACAACATTATGCACAACAATAGCTTCCTTTGTGGTTTCAAAAATGCGAACCTCCAAATGTGCTACTTGACATAGATCTTTAGCCACTCCTTCACTTAGCCCGGTCTGATCACTAATATTCATATTTGTCTAATGACTAAGAGCATTAGCTACCACGTTTGCTTTCCTTGGATGGTAAAGTATATCAATATATTAATCTATTATTAGCTCTAGCCACCTCTACTGCCTTAAATTTAGGTCTTTCTGCTTAAAGATGTACTACAGTCTCTTATGATTAGTATATCTGTCAATGTGAACCCCATACAAATAGTGGCTCCATAATTTTACAAAAAATATAACTTCCTCTAGCTCAAGATCATGTGTAAGGCAGTTTTTCTCATCCAGTAATAGTTATCTCGAGGATTAAGTAATTACCCTATCATGTTGTGTTAGTACGCACCATAAGCCAACTATAAAAACATCACAATACACTGCATACCCCTCTATGCCTTCTGGAATTATTAGCATAGGTGAAGAAGTTAACCTACTTTTCAACTCTTGTAAGCTCCTTTCACATCAATCATTCCATCAGAACATAGTCATCTTGTGTATGAACTTAGTTAGAGGTGCAGAAATAGAAGAAAAACCCTTAAACAAATCTTCTATAATAACCTACTAACCATAGGAATCTTCAATTTCTGTGGGTGATATTGGCCTTGGCCAATATTTCACGACCTCTATCTTTTGTGAATCAACCCTTATTCTTTCATTGAATACAATATGACCTTACAACGCCACTGATTCCAAGTAAAAATCAAATTTAGAAGAATTGGCATAGAAGTGCCGATCACGAAGAACTTGTAATACTTGTCATAAGTGATTTTCATGGTCCTCTTCTAATTTTGAATACACCAAAATTGTCACGGCCCAAGCCTAGGGCCTAAACGTGACATGACACAAGGGGAACCCGAAGGGACCCCAAGTAAGCCCATAAAGCATCATTACACATCCTTGGTCATAGAAGCAATAAATCAAGCATCAAAGATAAAAGAATAAAACGAGGCTAAGGGAAAAGCTTACGCAATAACATGGTCAAAAGACAATAGTTAAACTCATATCATAGGTACTTAACATGTCCAACAAATACCTCTACTACATAGATAAGAGCGGGGGCCAAGACAAAGTAACCAGGCTCCTCCTCATAGTCAAATAGGCAATAAAGAATAATGTCTCAATACATAATAGAAGAAACATGGACTAGGTCCCCAAAGTGGAGGACTCACCAACTAGCTTGAATAGCACCGAACTAGCCAGCTGTAGGAGGATGATCAACTTGGGCACCAGTTCCTACATAGTGACATCATGTAGGCATAGAGTATGCTTTAGTACATTTGAATGTACCAAGTATGTAGGATGCAATGCAACAATAGATAGGCATCATAATCAAAATGCATAATATTAAGCAATAGGCATAACATACAATATGGCATGTATGATCAATATTTAAGTAAAACATGCTTAAGTACTCATGCTCATATAAGATATCATATGTGTAAAAGAGACCAAGCTAGTTGTTCAAGGTATCAACCCCTTGGTAGTTGTGTGATATAAACCTCTCGCATGGTTGATGGTAATCTATCACGCTAAAAGTCTCATTAAGGCGTACTAGCACCCATTGCCAATAAGGCTCGGGAGGACCAACCTATATCCATGTGCTTCCTGTATATATTATAGGGGGTTTCTACATTTAACATACTTTTAAAAAAGTAAACATTAATAACAATCCAAAAGGAAATAAATATAACTAGGCCGTTGGGGCCACGTTGTCTAAAGTACGAGACATGACTACATTTTCATTTACATAGTCTATGAAGCCTCTAGATAAGGAATAATATCTGATAAGGGTCGGGACAAGCCCCACCTTATAAGCTCTAAACACACAAAGCTCCGAAGCAAGCTGGATCTTGGTAACAATAGTTGAATATCCTATACTCCTACTAGGGAGAGCTATTAGTACCTGTGCCTGCATCATGAAATTTAAGTCCCCCGTAAGGGACATCAGTACGAGATAGTGTACTGAATATGTAAGGTAGGAAATACTATATAAAAAGTAACAACTCAAATGAAATTATGCACTGGTGTAAGGACAAGAGACCACCTTTGGTTATACTGTGGAATCATGTGCATTATGTTCTTTTTATTACTTTACCTTTACTGTATAATCTGTGCACAACATGTAATACAACTGAGCAGCTGATCGATGGTGAATCTATATCGGGATCGGCCCCTGCTAGGCTTTTCCTTTCACCCCTAGGGCTACCACCTGTAATGGGATCAACCCTTGTTAGGTGATTCTTCCACCCCTCGAGTCACCCATCAATAAGCAATATATTTTACTTTCTCTTTCAATTACTTTTGAGATAATTCTTTTTGTGGGAATAATATTGGAGTTATAGGACTGTAGATGTAGCATGTGACATGTAAAGAATCATAGAAGACCATTCAAAAATGAAAAGAGTATATTACACAAATAATGTAATGTGTATGAGATGAAACAACTCGTGAACTTTATTTAGCAACAAGAACCCCTGTTTCTTGGTATCCAAGTATGTGTGTTGATTTGAAATTGACTTTGTATGGTAGCATATGAACATGTGGAAGAGTGGAGACATGGTTAATAGTTGTGTCGGAGTTGGTAAGTGCCTTTATGTGCCAAGGAAGAATCTAGATTTCATGCCAAGTAATACGAAATCGAGTAGCCTTACATACCTCGTTGAACGACCTCACTATTACCTCAAAATAACCTTCATTTCGTCCAAATAATTACCTACAATATAGTAGGAAACATGACAATTTTCACAGTTGAGAAACACTCCTTTGGCAGTCCAATCTCATAAATAAATAATGCCCGAGTAGCAAGCTTGTAATTAGCGACCCAAAGGCATTCTTTTAACCTTTCCACTTATAATCATATTTTCTAATAACCATGCTTATGTACATGCAATATACATCTTGGTTTAGATCCTTAAATGTCTTACAAAAGTTCACAAGGTACAAGACAGAATAATCTTACACGACACAGAAATAGGCTGCATAATATTTTGTCGTCTTACTACATTTCGACGTCAATAATCCCTAACCTGGTTCAACTTTAGCCAGACTATATCCAACATTATTTACACATGAAATCAGCCTTCAAACAGTCCAAAAATTGTCCTAACATATATGGAGGTCGTGGAATAACAATTCCCAACTACCAGCCTATAAGTTCGTACTAAGAACAACAACAACAACAACAACAACATACCCCAACGCCTTAAAAGGCTCCCGCCCATTGCAGGGTAAGGAGGGGTCGGATGTACGCA
>JAOTQR010078917.1:0-10918 GCA_025774065.1 Solanum ossicruentum
CTGCGTACATCCGACCCCCCTCACCCCGCAATGAGCGGGAGCCTTTTGAGGCACTGGGGTATGTTGTTGTTGTTGTATCTTAGGGATGTGTGATGGGGGCACATGAGCATGCAATTTTGAGATAAAATCATGCAGAAAAATCATTAGTAAATCCTTTAATTTATAACTTTCAACACCCCAAGACATTCATATCAAAACCCCTCATCAATTCTAACATTAGATCCAAGATTTAAAGCTCAAAACATGCTAAAACAATCATACTTTCATGAACTAAAATCATTATGCAGTAAATTTCTTAATATACAAGACCCACATGTAAAATAAGATTTAAATCATGCAATATTTAATAAGAGAGGGTTTAGGCACCATGGACGGAAGGACCCAATGGTTCAACACCATATACCTTAGGTTTAGACTTGCTTGGAATTGAGATTGGGAAGAATGGAGACTTGGAAATGATCTTTGAATTCAATCTTGTTCTTGGGTTTCCTTGAAATTAAATTGGAGCTTGATAGAGGCATTTGAGTGAATTAAAGGTGTATTTGAGATGAGAGTAATGAGTTTTGATACTTTGGAATATTGTTTATGTCTTTTAGGATGGTTAAGATAGCCTAAAAAGTCAAAAGGGGTCATTAGTATAATTTGCATTTATGAAAATACCATTAGTGAATGGATAGAAAAATTGGCAAAGTATTGTCTCACTGGAGACTTCACAGGTTGTGTGGCATTGCATAGGTCGTGTGGAGTGCACGTGTGATGTGCCTTTGGGAAAAAATAGAAGTTGGCAAACTTGGAAAAATTGACGTCTTGTCACTCTGACGGACCGTTTCATGGACTGCGTGGTGTCACACGGATTGTGTAATAGTTTGTCCCACCTTACTTAGCCAATAAAATGCTGTTGGCCACCACACGCCCAGGTGACATGGCCCATACCCCTTCTCATGACACGTACAAGGCCACACTCCCCGTATGGGTGTCTGTGGGTCTTCACTACACGAGAGGGTATCACGTAAACTGTCATAACTCCTTCATCCGACATCGGAATGAGGTGAAACAAAGTGTGTTGCAAATATAACTCAAAGGAATTACATATGACATATTATGTGCACTAAAGTTCTAATATGCTAAGAGTTATGCTAGTTTAAAGTTAACCCTTGTATGGAACAACAACAGAAACTTAACTTAGAGGTAAGTCTTGAACTCGTTTAGGTACTAGGAATCTCCCATGCATCTAGTACACCCCCAAAATAACCAAATAAGTCTTGAAATATTGATAAACAAAAGCAATGAGTTATGGGGTGTCATAACCGTGATACTTTCCAAATGAGAGAATGATCAAACTGACGCAAAATAGAGGGAAAGAGATACCAAAACCCTAAAAACATAGACTTGCCAGAGCACTCACTGGAAAGTGGCATGGGTAGCCAGATATTTGGTCGGGACAATGATTTCAAGCAAGGGTTGGGGATTATCGATAAAATTTTAGGGCAAGGAAAATGAGATTTAGGGGTCAAAATTTATTTTGACCCCTTTTTATAATAATCGGGTCAACATTAGAAATCTGCAGGTTGGGTCTACGAGACCCCGACTATGAGTTGTAGGGTGTCCTATGACTCATAGGTCTCGATATCATAGAAGACCCAACTCTTGAAAACAAATTTATTTCATGCGTGGTCACTACGAACCCTACTTACGACTTGTAGAGGACTCTACAAATGGTAAGGTTGGATCGTAGTGTGAGTGCTAACTTTTAATGCTCTTTCTTTCCCTCTGAGAGGCATGACCACGAGTCATAGTGGTGACTACGACTCATAGGCATGCTTATAGAGGCTGCTCCAAGTGTCATTTTCTCACATCTTCAGTTCTTTACTTTCACCTATAGATCAAGCCTCAAAACATAGCAATCTTCTAAACACCACAACTGAATCGCTATCTTTTAAATTACAAACAAACAACATGTTACCACCTAAAAATTTCAAAACTATACAAGCTTGAAACAAACTAAAAATCATGACATATGCTTGGGTTGCCTTTCAAGAAGTGCCTTGTTTAAAATCGTGGCTTGACTTTATCATCATCCATAATAAATAATCTTCAAGGGCCCAAACCTCACTCTTAAACTCATCTGGGTTCTTCATTGACTGGAGGGTATCGAAAATGACCTCTGCATCATTGACCCTCAACCAAAACTGACCCAAATCCATATCCACCAAGGCTCTTCCGGTGGCTAGTAATCGTCTTCCCAAAATAATGAGCACCTCAAAATAAACCTCACAATCAAGTATCACAAAATCTACAGGAAAGATGAATTAATCAACCTTAACAAACACATCAAGAAGTATTCCCTCTGGCTTTTTGATGGTTCAATCCGCCATAAGCAATCACATTCTTATAGGAGTGGGGGTGCCAAGACCAAGCTTTTTGAACACTGCAAGACACATTAGGTTAATACTTGCTCCTAAGTCGCACTATGCTCTTGCAAATTTAACATCACCAATGGTGAAATGGATAGTGAATGCATTGGGGTCCTATCATTTTCAAACAAGGTATTTAGTCATGATTGCACTACATTATTAGAGCTCTTGTGAGAACTCTTGGATCAAAGTACGTTTCTTTGTCACCATATCCTTCAAATACTTGGCATACCCAGGCATCTTCTCCAAAGCCTCTAAGAGAGGAACATTGATAGACAATTCTTTTAACATGGAAAGGAAATGCTTGAAGTTGCCATCGTCCTCTTTCTTTTTAAGTCTTTGGGGGAATGGAGGAGGTGGTTTTGTGATGATCTTGACTTTCTATTGCTCTCCCACCTCTTGGCTTTCCACTCCATTACTCTTTGGACTTTTTCCTCAATCCTCACCTTGCTATCAATGATCCTCTCATAAGCTTCATCCTTAACCATTGAAATAGGAGTATCAAGAATGCTTTTGCCACTCCGAATCATGACTGCGATACAATGCCCTTTATTTTTAGGATTTTGAACCATGTTGCTTGGTAAGGTGCCCTTTTGGCGTTGGTTCAACTGCGAAGAGAATTGCCCAAATTGATGCTCTAATTGCTTAATCGCCATGAAGTGTGACTTTATCTTTTGGTTTATGCTTGAAATTACAATTTCATTCCCTTCAAGGTCTCATCTTGGTGATTGGCTCCCTTTAACAATTTGTCAAACATCTCTTCAATCCTAGAGTTACTTGACCCAGCATCACGGTTGTGAGGTGACATAGAAGGTCCATTCCTATAGCCATCTCTTCTTCCCTATTCAACATCCAACACTCTCTTCCTTTCATAGTAACCACCCCGGTTGTCTCTATATGCACCATCATGGTTGTAGTTCCGACCTTGATTCCTGGATACTTACGTCCAATAGTTCGAATTGGATCCTTGGGGATTGTTCCAGAAACCCACCGCTTGGTTGCTCACTAAGCAAGCATCCTCATCAAAGAATGGATCTCTATATATTGGAGCCTTAGGAGGTTGGTGGGTGGCTGCTTGGACACTTGCTTGGTTTTGCTTCAAGACCAAGTCCATACTCATGCGAAGTTGAGAAAGTTGCTCCATGATCTCTTCATTAATCATTCCTTGCTCATTGTTGGTGTTGACCGCACAAGAAGTCTTCATTACACCTCGCTTTCTTTGATCCCATGCTCTGTTGGTTTTAACCACTTGCTCCATCCTAGCGGCTATTAATGAAAAAAGGTTGGTCAAGAAACATGTCTTCCATGATTGTGTTGGCGCAAGCTTGACTATTCTCATCAAGCGCCTAATTGAAAATCTCAACCAAGGCATTATCAACAATCTTATGATCAGGGACCATCCTCAAGCATTTTGTGAATCTCTCCTACGTGGTACTAATAGATTCACTGGGCAATTGCTCAAAATTGTTTATTTGATCTTTAGTTTCTTTGATCTTGGGAAATATCTTTCTAGAAACACTCTCTAAAGCTCTACCCAACTTGTTATTGTACCCGGAGGAAGTTCAGACAACCACACAGCTGCATTGCCTGTTAAGGACAAGGAAAACACATGCAAACCAATGGCACCAAGAGAAAGATTTTGTGTCCCCATTATACTCTTGCAGCCAAAAACAACGTTATAGAGATGAAAATGGGGATCCTCTGAAGGTAGCCCTGTGAACAACCCATAGTTTTGGAGCATTTGAAGTAACCCACTTGATACCAGGAACTTAGCATCTGCCGGTAATAGAGGCAACACAATAGCGCTTGTAATATCCATGGCCATAGGGTTTAAATGATATTGGTTCCAACCATAAGCATTCTAGTTGAAATCCCTAAGTTATGGCCTATCATCCCTTAGGGGTGGATTTTCTTCTCTACCCATATCATCATTCATATTCATTTCTTCCTCAACCAAGATATCCTCATTCACTTGAGCCATAGTTTTAAAGAGTCAATGGATCTCCAAATTGATCAAAACTAAGGGATTGCCTTGGCTCCTTGTGTTGGGCATACAACCTGGTACACCCTGCAAGTAGTCAAATACCAAAAAATAAAAATAAAAGTAAAATACAAGAGAGTTTAGAAATTTACACTTGAACTAACTAATAGTGAAATCAAGTCAAAAACTAGTTGTATTCCCTGGCAATAGTGCCATAATTTTTGATGATGTTCACACTCCAATAAGAAAGTGGTCGCTATTAACAATTAACTTAACCGAAGTTTAGGATCGAATCCATTGGTAATACAGGGCTTGACTACAAGAATTCACTATCAATCATTTCAAGTATTTATAACTAAAATCTCTAAATGGAGGGGGGGTTGTGATTTAAGAAAAAAATTAAAATGAACACTATGCTATTTTGCGAAGGAACACTCAATTTTAGGGGCAACTTGGAAATCGTATTCCCCATGGTTCATTGATTCAATTTCCCTAGACAACATAACTACAATTAGAAATTCACATGCAAGACGATAACTTAGGTTCTTCCAGCCCTCTTGGGAAGGTGAAGGTCAAATTTCACCATGGCGCTTGGTTGGCCACCATGGTGTGCCAACTAACTATTACCTATTATCCTAGTCAACCTCCCCTTGGTCAAGTTTGGTTGATTAAAGAATAACATATCAATCGAATCCTGTCATCTACTTCCCTTTTTCTATTTGTCACTACCTTGGTCGGGATCGTGATAGTAGGATGGGTTTGGTGTTAGACACTATCAAACAACAATTAAAAATGAAGGGAAATAGATAATACATGCAAAACCCCAATCATTGAAATGTAATAAATCTAGGTTATCTCAAGTCAACTATCCATGGTTCCCACAACCCCAAGTTGCATATGCTTAGCTACTCATGGCTAAGGCAAAACCTACAAAAATACAAATACAAGACATAGTTGAGAATTTTACCGAGAGCAATGAAGTGACAATACCATAAGTTGAAAACCATAAGCTTGATAGATTGAGAATGAATACAATGTAAGATTTTCAATTTCTAAAAGTGGGTTTTCCAAGAGAAAATAAAAATCTACACTAAAACCCTAAAAATACTGTAGAGAGAATATTCAAAGGCTAACAATAATATTCAAGTCTGAGCTCTCTCTAAATTAAACCATAACATAAAGTATATATAGATTTTACAAACTTAACCCTAAAAATTACACTGAAAAGACAACTGGCAACAGGTACATCTCACAGGTATTACCGTTACAACCAGCTGGGTGATCTATGAGTCATAATCGGGGTCTCGTATCACACACTTGGCATTTTGGACTTGACTGTTACAACCAACTGATGTGAATGATTACTTGAGCTACGACTCGTATGCTCTTCCCATAGTCTAAGCTTTTAGTTTTTGGTCCAAAATTTTGACTCTTTGTTTCTTGTTACGAGCCCACTTATACGAGCTGTAGGTCCTCGTAAGGCTGACCTCCACTTAGCAGATTTCTAATTTTTGCTCTCTGTTTCTTGCTTCAAGATCTCCTTACAACTAGTAGTTTGGGCTACAACTCATAGGTGAGCTCTTATGTCTTGCACTTCACCAAAATCTGCAATTTTTGTTCAAAAATCATGCCAATCTACCTTTTTTCCAATAACAACACAAAACACATAGAAATCATAAAAAGTCACATTAAGAACTCATAGAATTCCTTGTTTTAGGCATCAAATTTGTTATATTATGGCAGCACATCAATATGTGATGATCGAAAAATTACAAGTGTGTTGTCGTTATTTGAATGCAAAGCCATTTTGCCAACGTGGGATACGTTATCTTGTTAAAATTCCTATATTGCATCATCTAGAACTTACATGGTTTGTCTTGAGAAGTAACTTAGTTAATTCTAGATTAGGAGAGGATCTTAAGCCTTCTTGGTTCCATTAGTCTAGTTTGACCATAGTCACATCCCTTGATAGTGAATTGAATCATTAATGAATCCCTTTTGAGCCTTGATACCTTCTTTGGCAACCTTGTAACCTTTCCTCATGTCTGTGAAAAGCAAGTTCTTTTTGTTCCTTATTGATCCCTCCTTGAGTTTGAAAATAGGGCAGTGGTCAAAGGCTATGTTGGGGGTGTTAGTTGGGAGAAGGAAGTTTCTCCCATGAAAGAGTTAGAAAAAGAAGGGTAAGAATGAAAAAAAGACATCGAGGAGTC
Organism: Solanum ossicruentum; assembly: GCA_025774065.1. Classification (NCBI taxonomy): domain Eukaryota; kingdom Viridiplantae; phylum Streptophyta; class Magnoliopsida; order Solanales; family Solanaceae; genus Solanum; species Solanum ossicruentum. Next base: position 6,606 of record JAOTQR010078917.1, read on the forward strand.
CTAGAAGAAAAATGAAAAGCAAAAGTGAGAAACAAAACTTTGAAAATTGAGGACCTTCCAAAAAAAAAGGGGAGAAAAGTCTTGTCGTGAAAAAAGATACAAAAGGGAGACACTTAGGATGATGAATCAAAAGTAAAAAGAGATGTCAAGAATGAGATGAATGAAAAGGGAACCAAAAGAACCTTTGTGCTTGAAAAGAACATGTCGAGTTTAAGGAGGAATGAGCCACTATCGACCATATGCTATCCTACCCAATCTTTACTTTCATTACAATCCTAGCAAAGTCCTTTGGGATCCTAGTCTAAAAGAAAGTCAAGTGAACTTCGATTGAGAATAAGGGAAAGCCTATAGGTTGAAGCTTACATGTTATTTCTCATTTGGGAGAGTGAGAGTTGAAGAGATTCCCTATAAAGTAATAGTAGAATCTTGAGTGTTAAATATCTTCTTTGGCGTGAGGGCAAATGGTGATGGTTTTTATTATTGATTAGCAGCTACATGAGCAATTGTGAGCATAGCCATGTTTTGATTACCCCTTACTCATATCTCTGTGGCCCTATTTTCAAGCTCTATTTTGGATAGATTGATGTTTGATTTGCTTGAGGGCAAGCAAAGGCTTAAGTTGGGGATGTTGATAAGTACATATTCCGGACTCATTTTTGTGTTAAATTGAAAGGAAAAATTGCCCTTAGTGTTCTAATAAGTCCAACTGCTAACAAATATACATGTCCTATGACAATGAAGTTAAAAGTGCGGAAAAGGGCAAGACTTGGTGGAATCCTGGAAAGTGAGCAAAAGTGCGAAAAGGCGGTGAAAAATGGTGTTGCCGTGAAATGGGATTCAAATAAGGAATCCAAATAGTATTTGTATTGGATGCAAGATCTTTGTAAGTACATGGAGCCATATGAATCCAATTCACCAAGAGCTGCTTATATCAACTATAGGGATCTTGATTTGGGAATGAATCAACAGGATAATTCCTTGAGTTATCAACAAGCTATCATGACTTGGGGTTTCAAGTATTTTAAAGGTAACTTTCAAAGATTGGCAAGGGCAAAACATCAGATTGATCCAAGCAACCTTTTCAAAAATGAACAAAGTATACCTCTTTTTTCTTGTTAGTAATAGTAGATTTGACTTTAAAAATTTCACTATAATAGATGGTATCTTATTGTTGATCAGCTTAGAAGACAAAATAAATCATAAATGCCATTGCAAAAACTACTTTCAGTTCAAGCAGTCATAAATGTAAGTTTTGCAAAAGATGACTCATCAGTCTATGTCTAAGGAAGCCATTGAAGTTATTATGAAAATTTATTTAGATCAAATACGTGATCAGAATTTTAAGAGCATAGATGCACTATTATGAAAAAAGTGGATCTAAGATGTATACATGATCGATTTAATCTTTAGATTCTTTTAATTAAATTCATTTAATTTTCTGAGCTTAGTTAAAGAGGTGCAATCAATTAGATACTTTGAGTATAGATTCACATATCTATATTGAAGTATTTTTTTTTTAAAAAAATATAACACTAATCTATATTTATATATAAGAAGAGAAACATGAATTCATGTGAACCCGATGACCTTACCTAGATACACTCCTATTATTGTTATGTTGTGCATTTATATAAATAACAATTATAGTATGGAGGATGGTTATGATGACTTATAAAGATGTTTGTAGGAGTTATGGTATTAAAATTTGGTTTCTGCTTAGGTTTTGGGTTAGATTATATCAAGTTTGGTTTTCTTAATTGAATTTTGTTTCTAAGACTATTTTTTTAAAGAAAAGAACAGTAAATAAGAGTTAGCATAGAAAGTGAAATATTTTTTTTCTATGCTACTTTTTAGTTAATATGCTCAATGTTTAGAGATTTTTTAGTTTTAAAAAAAGCCAAGTGACTTTTATTTTAAAAAAAAGTAACAATTAAATTATAAATTATAAGGTACAGTGCGAGATTCACGTACTTTATTGTTGCAACAGATTAAGATCATGAACCAACAAATATTGCTCCAAATATCTTCTTTGAATCACTGGAAAATAAAGATTAAGTTTCCACAAACTAAATGTCACTTTGGTTTTATTAATGTGAATAAGAAAAATCAAATTTTCATTTTTCTTATTTTCTCTCTGATTTTTCCACTCATTTTTTATAAAGAGATGAAGCACTCATTTTTTTAAAAAAGGAATTTTATGGTTTAATAGTTGAGTAACCATTCCCATTTCTTTTCAAATTTATACTTGTCCTTATCTCTTTTCAGGAAAAATTTGAATCGCATAAGGTCGGTCCACATGAACGATCTAGATCCATGATCTAAAAAAATTTTATAATACATGTGAAATCACCAAATATTTAAATATTTGATCTGTCTCTATATATGATTATTCAATGTTCTTGCAACACTAGAAAGAAAAACTAAGGCAAATTACAAATCAAAAGTCATGACTCCAAAACGCATTGGGAACAAGAGTAACAGAACAAGTAGCAAAGAGATTTTGGCCATTATTCTAGAAGATTTTTAGATCATGCTACCAATTAAATCCTTAGAAATTAACATCGAAGGAAAGTTTGAAGTTGGGATGCTCCAAGAAAATTCTTCCATAAATAGGAAGTATTTTGATTATAAAGTCATTGAAATCTAGCCCATTTTAAGGTGTACAATGTTTGTTTGAGGGGGTTGGGGTGTCGTAGCTACCTATAGTGTATCAAATATTTAGAAGTGTAATACTACTTAATTTTGGTTATAACTTATCTTGATATTTAATTTGAACAGATATAACAAATTTAATTTCTTTCTTTCCTTCACCATTTGTTACTCATATTGCTTGCCTTTTTTTTTCTTCAATGAACGTAAGCATACCTCTCTCTCTTTCTATCTAAAGAGAGAGATTGAAGGAAAATTCATATGTGCTTACTTTCTTTGAAGAGGGAAATTCAGAAAAAATAAAATAAAATCAAGATGATATAGAATGACAAAAGTGAAGGAAAGAAAGGGATTAAATTTGTTATATCTATTAAAATAAGTTACAAGCAAAATTTAGTAATATTACACTTCTAAACATTTGATACACTATGGATAGCTACAACACCCTATCCCCTCAAACAAACATTGTACACCTTAAAATGAGATAGATTTTAATGACTTCATAATCAAAATACTTTTTGTTTTTGGAAGAATTTTCTTGCAGCATCAAAACTTTAAACTTTCCCTTGATGTTAGTTTCTAATGGTTTAATTGTTAGCATGATCTCAAAATCCTCTGAAATTATGGCCAAATTGTTCCTTTACGCTTGATCCAAATAATTTTGGTGCAATGACTTTTGATTTGTCATCTTCCTTAGTCTTTCTTTTCTGTGTTGCAAGAACATTGAATAAGCATACATAGAGACAAACCAAAGATTTAAATATTGGGCGACTTTCACATATAGTGTAAATTCTTTTTAGATCGTGGATCTGAATCGCTTATGTGACCATTCTAATATGATTCAAATTTTTTTGAAAAGAGATAAAGACAAAAGCACAAATTTAAAAAGAGATGGGAATGGTTACTCAACTATTAAACCATAAAATTCCTTCTTTTTTAATGGGTGCTTCATCTTCTTATAAAAAATGAGAGGAAAAATTAGAGGAAAAAGAAGAAAAATGAAAATTTGAACTTCCTTATTCATATTAATAAAATCAAAGTGACATTTAGTTTGTGGAAACTTAATCTTTGTTTTCTGGTGATTCAAAGAAGATATCTAGAGCAATATTTGTTGGTTAATGATCTTAATCCGCTATAACAATAAAGTACATGAATCTTGCACTGTACCTTATAATTTATAATCTAATTGTTACTTATTTTTAAATAAAAGTCACTTGGCTATTTTTGTTAATTAAAAAAATTAGTAAACTGTCACACCTCTCCCTGGGGTAGTGACCCGTGCCCGATAGGGGCACGTAACCATCTACTAAATCGAATGTCTCCTTATTCACAGTCTAGAATCCTACTGAAATTTCGGCAGAGTTTCCTCTGTTTTACTGACTAACCTCACCTGCAACAGCTCCCAGAATTTACAAAGAAAAGGCATGCACAGTCATATGTATATATACATCCAAAAGAATGCGGGCCGACAAGGTCTCCGCTGCGGTCCTGCCGCCTACTAGAATTCCAACAAACACAATTACAATCTCATACTAAGCTTGCACCCACTCGTGCCCACAGACCTCTATATACAGAAACAACATATGACGGGACAGGGCCCCGCCGTACCCTCGAAATATCCAAAATAATATGGGAACAGGAAGATAAATCCAAGTACATATACC
>JAOTQR010078918.1:0-10918 GCA_025774065.1 Solanum ossicruentum
GTGTGGTTAGTCAATAAAACAGAGGAAACTCTGCCGAAATTTCGGTAGAATTTTAGACTATGATATTACAGGAATTCGCCTTAGTATGTGATTACGTGCTCCTATCGGGCACTGGTCACGACCCCAGGGAGGGGTGTGACAGATTCCTTGGTAAGCCCCATGCTTGTTCATGTGGGAAATGAGTTATTTATTGTTATGGACTTTTCTTGAATTTTTAGAGAGTCGGTGTATAGTCATTTCTTTATTTAGAGTCATGAGCATTCTTAGTTTATTCTTTATATGTGACTGAGTTAAGTTTATTCCTACTGTTGGAGACAAGTTGTTATTATTGTGTTGAGATTAGATTGGTAATTGATATAATGACTTGATTGGATATTTGGTTGTTGTGCTATTGGATTCTAAGACCGGAAAATTTTTTTTTTGGATAGGCCTAAAAATAGGGGAAACTCCACCCGATTTTCTGCATAATTCTAGTAAGGCTTGCTTTGGGATCCTTCCCCTTAGCTCCGACCATGATCCTAAATTGGGTCGTGATAATAAGAATGTGAACATTGCTGTCTTTATCACCTCATGGATGAGACATAGTTGAAACGTTTAGAGCATCACACAAATCATTGTAGATATCTTAAGAACTAGCTCTATTGCACGATTCTGAATTTGAAAAGGGAAACTTTTCCTAATGTCCTATAGCCTCCCTATTATGGATGTGGTATGCTTCACACCAATAATAAAGACTCTACTAGACACGGCTTCAAAGACTCTCTAGGACACTTGAACTCTGTATTCTGATACCAAGTTTGTCATGCCGCGTGAAGGTACCCTAGACATAACCGGCACTCAGAGACTATTGATAGTCCCCAAGTGAACTAGTTAACCTCATCATATTCATTCAATCAATACACTCAAGATAATCATTGGAAGACTAAGGAAAGTAATGGGCACATCTTATCTAGCATCAAAATAATATAAATAAATAAAAGGGCTAGTAGAAAAGAGCAAGCTCAACAAGTCTTAACATCAACATTCAACTCTACTCTATGAAGCCTCCATCACTATCAAGTGGTGCCAATGATAGACCCATGAGTACCTCAAAATAAAGTAAAATCGATCAAATCTAACTCTAAAAACAAGATGAAATAAAGGTAATGATTCCTCCAAAGTAGGGGAGGCTCACCAATCAGCTGAACATCGTAGACCCTTAAGGATGCACCTGTTCACAATCCCTAATCCATATATCTGCATCATGAAATGATGCAGCACCGAGTGGCATTAGTATTTTGAATGTACGGTGTGTAAAGTAGATGAATGAAACAGATGCAAGTAGAATAATATGGAACAACATCAACTAAGAAAGATAACTAATCAAACTTTCAAATGTCTATCTAAAACATGAATAAAGATTAGACAATGACTCATCAACATCAATTAAGATTATACCATCATATCAACATCAGAGTACTATCCATGTGGAACCTATCTAGGAGTTTCTCTAACTGACAACCATCACCTATGAGATTGTGATGATACAACGAAGTGATGTCGTTGCCAAATCCATCCAGAACCTTATCGGGGTAGAGAACGTGTTTATCGGTGGATCTATAATTCTCTCAAGTCCTCTTTAGATACTAAGGAAATATCCATTTTCATGATCAAATAATCTCCTACACTTTCCACGTAGTTAATGAGTGTAAGTGGGACCCACTCTTGCTCATTTCGATGCTAATACTCCTCCCAAGGCTCAACATGCTCATAAACAATCAAACATCAAGATTTCTCATCATCTAGTCTCTTTGGGACAAAGAACATCAACTCATCTCATCAACAATCAACTCAACGGATTACATTCTTTTAAGATTAAGTTCAACCTGTTTAAGAATCAAAGTATATCAGTCTCATCAACATCATCATTAACACACTCAATGTAGGACCAGAACCACAACAACAAGCACATTTATATCATCAAGGTTCTAGACTTATCTCCTAAGCTCATTATTACAATCTTTAACAAAATAACATGCAGAGTTTATACAATAAGTGATGGAAAGTATTCAATTCAAGAAAATGAGTTTATGATGATCATTAATGTATGAAAATACATGTAAGTAATATAGTTTTCAGGAATTCAATCAAGATAATACTTAAAGAATCAAGTATGGGGACTCATAGACTCTCAATTCATCTATGATTATCTATGGGGCACATGAGAGAACAATCTTGTTCTTTTAGTTTAGCTTTACATACTTTGAAAGTTGATATTACAATCGAAATTTGATGTATACTAACTTTGTTGTGGAAAATCCTCGATTTTGGTAGTTCTTTTACAATGGAAGAACTTGGAAAGACATTGTTTGAAGGGATCCTCTTTTATTCTTGAATTCTTGTCTCAGAATCTTTAGAGTTCTTGATGAAGAACCCTAATTCTTGAAAAAGAAGAATCAAGGATTCCTTTCTTGGGATTTTTGAATTCATTATCTTGAAACCCAAGGTTATGATTTAAGATTCTATTTGAGATTCATGAATAGATGAAGAAATGTAGGTTGGGTCGATTAAACTTCTTGAAGAACAGCTTAGATTGAGGATGAATCTTGAAAGCTAATCCTTGCTTGATGACTTTCTTGATGATTCTTGAGCGTTTATGTTTAGGAGTGAAGGAGAAGGTTTTAAATTATGAAAACTGATGTTTTATGCATTATAGGAACTTAAATAGACCTCCAAAGGTTTTAGCAAGATAGTACCCTTTTAGGATGACAATACCCTAAGAAAAGAAAAAAAATCATCATTTTTTATCCAGTAAGGGTTCGCGTTAGGTCTGTGATGCGCTCCGGGCGTGGACCTTCAGAGAGCTCTAACACTCCTTCACTAAAATAGTCATAACTTTAAACTCTAAACTCTGATTAAGGCAAAATTGGATGCGTTGGAAACTAATTCAATTATCTTAAATCTATTATATTATGGTTTACCTAATTCATTATACTTTAGGATATATAGTCATTTAAAGTTGACCCTTCTATCTATTCGTACGAAAAATTAGTTGGCAGAGATTCTTTGGACTTGGCTTGATATAGAAGATCTCTTATACTTGTTTATTGAACTTAGGAGGTGTTGGGGTATGACAAAAAGGCAATTCTCATAAAAAGAAATAAAACATTACTCCATGACACCATGTCCGCATCACCCTAGGGCATGAACTTATGTATTTTCGCGAATTTTCTCAAAACAAGTTTTTTCAATTTTACATCAACAATTAAAAAAACAAGTGTAAATGCGCATCCCTGGCTGAAAAGACCCTAAAAAGTGCCCAAAAATGTGTCTCAGAAGTGCCCGGAATCATAGTTTCGATATATCTCAAAATTCGTACGTGATATCGAAAATTTGACTTCATATTCTTATTCATGGATTCAAATTGAATGGGAAAGGGGTCTAACCCCAATATTAGAGAAAAGTATCACAATTTCATTTTCTCAAAAATCAAATTCTAGTGAGGTTTCTGTGCCCCTGGCGCGACGCGCCAAGGGCGTGCCTCAATGTAAATTTTGTCTTGTTTTTCTATCTTGGTCCAAGACTTTTGGGTCTTGGGCCTAAGTGTTCTCATGCGTAAAAATATCTATACTTAACATTATTTCACCCTCATATCATCCTACGCATTCCCAAATACTCTCTGATGATGTTCACGCTCTAATAAGAAAGCGATTGTTGTTAGCAATTAACCTAACCAAGGTTAAGATCGAATCACAGGGAATATAGGGCTTGGTTTCAAGATTTTACCACTAAGAATTTCTAGTATTTCTGAATACAATCTCTAAATGGGGTGGTTTTTGTATTTCAAAAACAAAATAAAACTACCACTAACTATAACGCGAGGAAACACTCAATTTTAGGGACAACTTGGGAATTGTGTTCCCCATAGTTCGTTGACTTGATTGCCCTAGATAACATAACTACAATTGGTGATTTACATGCAAGACGGTAATTTACGTTCTTCCATCCCTCTTGTGAAGATGAAGGTCGAATTTCACCATGGCTCTTAGTTGGCAACCATGGCATGACAACTAACCATTACTTATTCTCGTAGTAAACCTCCCCTTGGTCAGGCTCGGTTGATTAGACGAAAACACATCAATCAAATTTTTTTTATCTACTTCCTTTCTGTTATTCGTTAATACCTTGGTCGAGATCGTGATAGTAGGTGGGGTTTAGTGTTAGCCACCACCAAACGACGATAATAATGAAAGGAAATAGCTAATACTTGCAAAACCCCAATCATAGAAATGCAAGAAACCTAGGTCATCTAAATGTCAACTACCCATGATTCCCATAACCCTAAGTTGTGGGTGCTTAGCTACTCATGGCCAACATAAAATACATAAGAATGCAAATAATCGACATAGTTGAGAGCTTTACCAATACCAATGAAGAAAATAGGCACCACAAAATGCAAACCCACAAGCTTGATTTATCAACAATGAGTACAGGGCAAGGTTTGCAATCCCCAAAATGGGTTTTCCAAGAGAGAGTAATAAACTACTCTAAAAAACTAAGAAAGCTTCAAAATATAATTCTCAAAAGTCTACCGGTCGAACTCTCCTCTAAAAAATCTAACTTACACTATATATATTATTTACAAAATAACCCTATAATTTACATAGAAAAGACAGTTGGCAGGTGATAAGTCTCGCAGTTACGGCTCGTTGGATGACCTACGAGTCTTAGTCTGGGTCTCGTATCAGATTCTTGGCATTTTGGACTGAATTGGTATGACCCATAGGTACGAGTCATTTCTTGAACTATGACTCCTATGTTCTTCTCGTAATATTGGGCTTCAATTTTTGGTTTAACATCTTAGCTCTCTGATTCTTGCTACGAGTCCACCTATAGGAGTCGTAGTGTGACTTATGACTCGTATGATGGCCATGTAGGGGTGACCTCCACTTAGCAAATTTCTAAATTTTGGTCTCTAATTCTTGCTACAATTACACCCTATGACTTAGCTTGAGCTATGCCTCATACGTGGGCTTGTAAGGCCTATACTTCTGCACAATCAGCAACTTTTCTTCAAAATCATGCCAACCTAACTTTTCTACAAGATTAACATATAAAAACATCAAAACACTAAAAAAAGTCACTTTCAGAACTCACAAAATCCCTTATTTCAGGCACCAAATCTATTGTACTTTGATAGCACAACAACACCCTCAACTTAGATTGTTACTTATCCTCAAGAGACGACTCAATCTACATAGACAAAGAGAAATACATAGCAACTATACTAATGGCATATATATCAGCTTCTCTGACTTCTATTTTCAAAAAGGGTTGCAAAGTTATTGAGCAAACAAGAACATAATGAGATACCTAGCAATCTTACAATAACAAGCTAAAGAGCATCAACCATCCACAATCGCTGGTATAGTCATATGCTACTTAAGTAGTGCAAATGCTCTTATTGGAAAGAAGTCACTCATACTCACTACAAAGCATTTAGAATTCAGGGACTGAGGAAACATTCTCACTCTCACGACTGAAACTCAATGCATACTGACTAACACCATAGGCTTGCCTCTATACTTATCTTCTTGGTGGTAAAGTTGAGTTGGATCACATAAGGACTTATCAGCTTGAAGTATAGGTTAAGGGTGCTTTGGTATGGTATCTTGGGCAAGTATGTTTAGAAACACTTTTGTCTTTCATAATCCAACCCTTTTTAATCACTCCATCCTTATTCTCCTGCTTTGAACTTTTCTCGAGTGCTTTCTTTCTCTTTTTCAGCTGTACCTTAGTTTCAAACTCATTTTTGCTACTTTTTCTTAATTCAATGCACTTTTATTTTATTTTTCTTCACTTAATTCATTCTTTTTCATTTCTTTATTGATTTCCCAACTAACCACCTTATTATTATTACTTTACCATAATAAGGGCCACCCTCAATATAGGCTTTTATCATCAGGTGAAGTACATAATATCTATGCCTCAAACTAGGGCCATAACTGCAACCACCCTTAACTTAGGCCTTTGACCTCAGTCAAGGTTCACATGTTCAAGGATAGACCAGGGTCAATGTCATGTCATTTCACCAAACAAGGTTAAGCTGGCAAGGTATCAAGAAAGAATGAGTACATGATAAGCTCAAAAGTTTGGAACAAGGGATTCACTCAATCATCTGTTGGGTCATTAGGCTAAAAGTGGTTTCATTCATAGAACAAAGGCCTAAGATCCTAAGATCCTTTCCATAACCATCACATCACCAAACTAACTCTAGAGTAACAAGGCAAGTTCTGGGTCCATACAAGATGTATGAATGCACCAAAACAAGCTCACAGCACACATGACAATTGCATCCACAATCAAGTATAGATTTATCGGTCATGCTTTAAGTCTCAGCTTACCTTCATAATATCAGAACAAACATTGCCAGACAAAAAAATGTATGAATGCATCAACAATCACAACCCTGAAAAATTTTGAGGGTACCCATTTTTCATCAGAACATTAAAAACACATCTAAAAATTATGTATACGCCAATAAATAGCATTACTATGAATTTACCCATTATCTACACTATCTAAACATGCCAGTTCAATAGAAAATTAAACATCCACAAGGAAAAAGAAACACAACAAGAAAACCATGGGATCAAAAATAGGGCAAGTTATGGACTTGAGGCTACTTAGACTTCACCTTAATCTATAAATTCCACCACTCCACCAAAAGATGATACTTTGTCCTCAAAGTAAATTCGCATAGTTAAGACGAGAAAATGAAAACATAACATAGATATATAAACATTAAAAAAGTAAAAATAAATAAATCTGATATCCAAAACCAAACATAAGAACATTATCCAATAAAAACATCCAAAAATCAACAGAAAAAAAATATTGTCTAACACAAGGACAACATATCCATAAGGCAAAGTAAGAGCTGGGGTCAAAGGGTCTAACATCATGGTGCATCAAGCACCAGTCTTGGGCTAATCTGCGAGGTCGTCACGCTACCTCTCCTCTATAGTTATACCAGAAGTACCCTCTCCAAGTGGCATGTGCTATGCTTGCTCTCTCAAAATAGCCACCAACAATAGTTATTCCTGCACAACCTACTCAGGTATCGGCTCCTCCTCCTATCTCGGCTTCTTCGAGGTCATCTCTAGGTCATCACTCTGATCAAGGGACTCTTCCCACGGGTGTCCGGATGGTCGATGAGCCAATCAAATGCCTCATCATCTACAGGTGATACCTCTGGGTATAGAGTAGGGGATTCCAACAACTGTAATAAGTTGGCCTTAAACTTGGCCAACTCGTTAGTAACTGCTTGTGTCGGCAGGTCTAGCTCCCTCAAGCCTCCTATAGACTCTAGCCTCAATTGCATCGACCCGAGCATCTACTGCTCAGACACTCTCATCAACAAAATCTTGGACAAATTCCCTCATCCGCTCCTTAGGGTCCCGAAGAGTCTTATCAATCAATGGCTAGAACAATGCTCACAAATCCAGTAGCCTGCCCTCTACTACAGTTACCCCGTATAATAAAGCCTGAAATGCAATAATAGAGATAAAAGGTTCAACCTCTAAAGAAGATATTGTTACTGCTGGAGTGTTGGAGGATGGTGTAGACTTGATCTCAACTGCTGGCATGGGCTCTACAGTGACCAAGGTAGTGGCGGTAGTAGATGGAGGTAAACCTCAAATCTGAGGCCCTACCGGGAATGGCTCTGGCATAGGAGATGGGATAGCTCTTTGCAGGGTTGTTGGGCTTTCGTCAGCCTTGATTAGTCTTGGGTCCATCATACGTAAAGCCTCTACATGAAGGTCCAAGTGGAGAGAAACCATTATACCAGCTTTCTTACATAATCTATGGATCAGAATTTGGAATACCAATGCTTGATGAGTGTATACTGCTGACTCATGGATCTGTTTTTCCAAAACACGAGCCTAATCAATTTCATACCCTACCAAGATGCTCGCCAACAACATGACCCTCTCTAATGTGATCACATTTTCTGTGAATGTGGGCCTGACGCACATTCGAATAATAGACCACTAAAACTTTGCCCTAAATGGGAGATTGGCCTTTAGAATATGCTTGGCATGTCTGTAACCTATATCAGCTTAACATTTTCCTCGCAAATTTGGCTCGCTATCCACCTCAATAACTCTATTTTTAGCCCAGCAACATTCTGATTAACTGCTTTCCTCATGTCTGCCATCGTATGGTCATATTCTGCTGTGGAATATGGGGCTCTGGAATAGGTCCGAATTGCACCCTTCAAATAGTTTTTGTTGAGATGTCAACAATCTCACCCCTGACCATGACTTCACTCAACCGTGGTGCATCAATGAGCTTCATGAGCCTCAGAAGGTTGCCACATATAGTAGCATAGTAAGACGCATAGAATTCTAGGACTAGGTAGGAGGCGTACTTCCCCAAAACTTGTGATAACCATCCTAACCAATGGTAGTCAATATTAGCTTCAACCCTGAGTGTTTCAACCTTGCCTCCTCATGAAATCTCTACACTGGACTCTCTTGACTCTTAAGTTCCAGTCCCTTATCATAAATCTCTTTCATTCTTAGAACATGCCATCTTGTGTTTTAGGGATAGGTGGAGGTGACGGTGTAAGTAGAATCAACTGGCTATGGAGGAGCAGTCTCTTCTAGGTGAGCCTAAGACACTTCAAGAGAATTAGAGTCAGAAGTGGAGTCATCATCATCTGACCCATCTTCTTCATCCTCCTCATCTGACTGGGAGGATCTATCCACTTTCCTTGGTACTCTGGTTGATTGTGATCATGTTACGGGCACGTTAGCTTCATGTTCAGGGTGGACATTCATCTCTTCAATTGTTGCTCATCCTAGGAGGACTCATCTCTCAGTTGGTGTCCTGGGGATGGGGCAACAACTCTTTGTCTATTAGGATACATTGTCTCAGATAAATGTGTGAATGAATGATGAGAAGAAAACCCGAAAGAGTTCTTGGTGCACAATTCACTTGTTGGGGAATTTTAGTGGGTGAAAGATGTGAAGATAAATGAAATAGTGATGGGGGTGTTATAAACTGAAAGGGGACACTTCACAAAGGGAAATGAAGAGCCAAGAGACGTTGTCTCTAAGTATTCAAAACGGTTTGCCCTTTAAAAATCTATAGATTGGTTTTACGAGACCCAACTATGAGTCGTATGAAGTCATATGACTCGTAGGTGCTGATCTCTTATCAGACCCAACACTTAGGGAAATTACGGCTTCATACCTGAGCACTACAAAGCCCACTTATGACTCATAGGGGACCCTACGAATCATAAGGTTGGCTTGTAGTGTGTATCAACTTCTGGTGCTCACTATTTCCTTCTACTAGGCATGACGACGAGTCATAACATTCACTATGATTCGTAGGCCTACTCGTAGAAGCTGCATCCAAGCATAATTTTTCCATTCTTTAGTTCTTGGTTTGTACCTGTAGCCTATAACTTAAAATAAACCAAAATTCCAATTTATAGAACTAGTTTAAAGTCTCAACAATCACAACAGAATATAAAGTTACCAACCAACAAGTTAACCACGATAAAATGTCTCAAAATAAATCAACACACAAAAGATGCTTGGGTTGCCTCCCAAGAAGCGCCTTGTTTAACGTTATGTCTCGACTTTGTCATCATAGATAATCATACTTCTCCATGAGTTCCACCGCTGCTCCTTCTACTCTTCATTTGTTCATCTTGCACTGTATCTAGTTGCTTAGCAAGCTGCTCCAACCTATCACCAAGGCTTTGCATTGATATAGTTTGTTGTTCCACTTTGTAATTACATTTGAGGACATCAAACTTTATCTCCCTGATAATGTCATCTTGTTCATTTACCTTGATAAGGACTTGTTCAAGCATATGCTTAATCCATGTTATTTTATTAGTGATAAAATATTGGTGGAGTAACCTTATCCAATGTGAAACATTTTCGATTTTGGATTTACTAAAGGCGCCCATAGATGTATTACTAGTCGACCAACTTGCCTTTGAAGGGGTTGGTAGACTTGGGCAACTGTGGATAGCTTGTTCATAATCTCAATGATCTCATTAAATGGTCATCTTACGAACTCATAACAGTCCCCTCTAGACAATGCGTCAGCCAGCCCTTGTTGTTCAGAGGTTAGTGCTCAATAGAAGCTAGCCGCCAATTCATCATCAGTCAGACCATGGTTCTGATTCGCTGCCAAGCACTGCTTGTATCTCTTCCAATCCACTACCAAAGGTTCTGTTGGCACTCTTTTGAAGATATAGATGTTGTTCTGTAGCTTTTTGTTGTTGGATTCCTTATAGAAGTTCATGAGGAAGACTCTCTATACTTCCCTCCAATGTGAGCAAACATCAGGTGGGAGGGTTGACCACTATTCTGCAGCTTCATTGCGGAGTGTCATAGGGAAAACCTGAAGAGCCATGGTCTCCTAAGTAGGATGTCTTGCCCCAAGGACCTCCCTCAGCATTTGTATTAAATTCTATGGATAAATTTGGGGATCCTCGGACCCTTGCCCGTAATATAGAGCACGCCTCTATAGAGCTTCCAATAAGTCGTTTACAATGTAAAGCTTTTGCTCAGTCATAGTGCTAGCCAACCTGCACCTAAAATAACTAACAAAAACAAAAAAAATAAAAAAGTAAAATACACGAGACTCTAGAAATTAACACTAGAATTAACTAATAGCAAAAACAAATCAAAACCTAGTCGTGTTCCCCAGCAATGGCACCATAATTTCTAATGATGTTCACACTCCAATAAGAAAGGGATCATTGTCAGCAATTAACCTAACCAAGGTTAGGATCGAATCCACAGGGAATACAGGGGTTGATTTCAAGATTTCACCACTAGTCATTTGTAGTATTTATGACTACAACCTCTAAATGGGGGGGGGGCGGGGGGCGGGGCGGGGGTTCTTA
>JAOTQR010078919.1:0-10918 GCA_025774065.1 Solanum ossicruentum
CTCCTTGAGCAAAGTTTGTGTATACACACAAATATATATATATATATATATATATATATATATATATATATATATATATATATGAATGAGCTATTCCTATGAATAAAAGTATGTATGAAGTGTGATTTGGCTATTTAGCCCAAGTGTGCATGATTATGAACAATGTTGCCTTTTCAGCCTAAGTATGCATTGAAATGATTTGACTTATTCATCTCTCGACAGCATGCATATGTATATGTATTCTTGTGAGATGATGACCAAGAATTGAGTGAACATGTGGGGGGAGGGGCTATCTCCAAGGGCTTAGTACCCAAGTCCCATAACTATGTGCCAGGATAGGTATATGTTTATGCCTGTTTAAGGGATGGTTATGATATGATATGGAAGATTCTTCTGAAATGACTAGGTCATAAGGAAGGTAACCATCACAATGAAATGACCGGGTCAGAAGGCGTGCGGTAGACTACCTTGTGATATCAATTATGATCTAATCCCTCTATGTTAAAGTATTATGGCATTACATGCATCATGGATTTCATGGAATATTGATATATTACTCTTCCTTGCTTATATGATTCTTTCGATATATGTGCCATTTCACCTACATTGAATGTAGGTTTAATGAGTTCATATGCATTGCATGCGCATTCATATTACACTCAAATGTACTAAAACATACTCTTTGCCTGTATGATCTAACCATGTAAGGACCAAATACTATCTTCATCCACCTCTTGACGGTTAACTCAGATTGTGAAAGTTGTTGTGCTGAGTCCTATCATCCTAGGACAAGCAACCCTCTATCTATCCATTATGTTGTTTCCCCTTATGTTTTATTTACTTTGAGGGTGAGCTCCGGTCATGTCTTGGCCCCCCGTCCTATTCTATGACTTAGAGGCTTTGTTGGACAACATATAGAATCTAGTATGGATTTGTGCCATGTCATGCTATTGTTTATAGTCATTGTGATTATGGCTATCTATTGAATGGTTATGATATGATGATATGATATGTTGAGATGACAAATTGTGGAAAGTTCTATGTCCCATTCTATCTCCATAACGTGAGTCATACTTATTCTTTGTTCTTATGTGCTATATGTTATGTGGATCGTGCTAATCCCTATCCCTATGACATTCCCATAGCATGAAATCCTACTTTACCATCCCTTAGAACTATGTTTTATTAAACCATTCTGAATCAATGATTCATATATGGATACTATGAGGCTTGTTTATGGATTCACGGTTTCACATTTTCCAAGTCACTCCTAGACTCTTGGACCGTGTCATTACACCACATATCACATCAAATGGTGTGGACCGTCTAAGGCGATAATCACAGTTACTGACACCAGGTTCTCCTTCTGCATCTCAAAGGCCTATATGTATGCTTCATTAGAATGAAACTTTAGCTCTTTCTCCTATAGCTTCAACAAAAGGTGTGCAATTCTGGAGAAGTGCTTAATAAAACAGTGATAGAACTTGATATTCCAAAGATAGATTCATATACCTTTCATAGATGTCAGAATATCAATAATTTTTAGCATAGCTTTGTCCACCTCTTCCACTCTATCAGGTATCTTATGGCATAGGATTGATCTTTTCCATGGCCATGAAGTGGCATTTCTCCCAGTTCAAGACCAGGATTTCCCTTCGTATTTTTGTAAGGCCGTGCTAAGATTAAGCAAATAGTCATCAATGATATCGCCTATTACAGAAAAATCATTATTAAAGGCCTCAAGAGTTTTGATGTGATAGATTTGGACTAATAATTGATCCTAGATGGAGCATCATATCATAATACCTTAGAATCTTACTAATGTTGTTGATAAATGACAGGTTCGGTTTCCAAGAATAATTGAAGGATAATTGAATGTAAAAACAATGAAAAAGAGGCAAAAGGCATAAAAGGTAACCGAAATGGCATCGTCATTTTAATTTGGCCCATCAACTAATTGACACAGCTATTGTCCAATGTTGCAGAAGCGAGACCATTGAGCATTGACATAGGTCGGTGATCACGTTATGATTTTGTGCATCACAAAATGTTTTTGGCAGTCGTTACATAAGCCCATCAAATATGACAGAGCCTGGCCATAGATTGAAGAATTTGTATCTCTTAACTCAGCAATTCTAAGGCAATTCAACAGATGATCAGTCAAAATCAGTAGGTTAAAGTGCATTGCCAAATGTTGCAAAAATTACATGAAAAATTCAAAAATCAAGTGACAACTCGGCGAAGAGTGTAACAAGTTGGTACATCGCTGAACATGTCAGTGCTACCCGGCTTACCTTGTTGAATGGTATTTCAGGGAATATTTCAAAAGGGCATTTAAAGCAATTTTGAAGGAATTTCAAGGAACAATTCAAAGAAACAATTGTAGCAACACTTATACACACTCATATTGTACTTGTCATTCTAAAAAAGCTCTTAGTACTTGATTTCTACAATTTGTGAAAAGGGATCGTAAACAATTAATTTTTATTATTCAATTGCAATTTAAGTTTGCAATTACAGATGAGCATCTTGGTATAATTTCTACTTCCCTTACCATGTGTTGCTAAAAAACCCAGCTTGGGGATGTGCAGTGTAGTTCAATACTTGAATCTCGTAGGGGGTCTTTGATTTCTTGATTAATTGTGCATTAGTTGATGTAGGTATATGTTTTCTACAATCTATAATTGAAGGTTGAGGTTGGAAACATAAGGTTTATCTAAAGATCTTCAACAATTGCATAATTTTGAGTATTTGGAATGGGTAGGTTACACAATAATCATGAGTATATTCTGAATGGGTTGGAGTTTTTAATTTGGTTCAACCATCTAAGTTATTAGATTGATTTTCTAATTAATTACATTGGTTTTCTTTATTTCTCATGTAGTGGAGCAGTGTTCATCTCTCTCTTGGTTTCGGGAGCAGGAAAAGTGGCGATGCCGATCTTTTATCTGGCAAGAACTATCCTCTCAAACACAGAAGGGACAAAACGAAGTAAAAAGCTTTTTCTAATTAATTACACTGGTTTTCTTTATTTCTCATGTAGTGTAACAACCCGACCTAGGTGCCTTGTCATCACACGATGAATGAGATACCCGAAGGTACCTCACCCAAGCCATCTTAAGCAGGCATAAACTTATAAACATTACAAAAGTAAAATGGGGAAAGGGTCTATGGTCCTTTTTAAGACAAGGAAGCAACATTAAAAAACATGGAGTACTAACATATTTTAGTCCCTAAAGCATACCAACTAACATATCAATGGACGAAACTGGTAACGGTCAATTTTCATCAAATAGAAAACACTCCAATGTTTAACAACATAGAAAGTAAATGCCTCAAAAGGGACTTAAATATATCATCTCAAATAATACTCAAGCTAGAAATGAGAAAATGGTGGAGTCCCAAACTAAGGGCTCACCATAATCAAAAGTGCTAGTCTTGAACGCCTAATACTACCCATAAGCCAATGGAGGAGTGCAAGTTTCTACATGATTAAATCATGCAGGAAAAATATGGTTAGTATGTTGGAATGTACTAAGTATGTGAGATGCAATGCATGTATGAAATTGTAATACCATCATTCATAAACATAACACAGAGGTATGTATGAGATGATAGATAGATACATAAAGTGATCTAACGCGTGCAGACATAATTTAGCTCAATAT
This sequence comes from Solanum ossicruentum, assembly GCA_025774065.1. Lineage (NCBI taxonomy): Eukaryota > Viridiplantae > Streptophyta > Magnoliopsida > Solanales > Solanaceae > Solanum > Solanum ossicruentum. The sequence continues at coordinate 3,669 of JAOTQR010078919.1, forward strand.
GAATGAGAGCAATACACAATAAGTCATATGTAATGGAAACATTAGGTCATAAACTTGTAGGAGATGACCTTAACCGACATGTAAGACTATATGAGCTACTACATGAAATCAAACATAACCCTCTACATTGACATGGCGAGACCACTTGCTGAGTGGAACTCTGTCAACTTCACATGCTTGTTAATAACATAAATGACCTACGTGGATCCACTAGCCTAACTTACAAGGGCTTCTATGGTGGCACATATTTATGGACTTTGAGACTTAGCTATAATGGGTTATGCCTCAACTAATAGGATGAAACCCAATCTCAAGTCCACTTAATACTGAGTCATCCCACGGAATCTTTAAAACATAACAATGAATAATAAGTAGCAATCATAGGAGTAGCTCAAATTTTAGGAACCACCAAGTGAGTATTGTCATTCATCTTGGTGACCATTCTTAAGTACCTTTATGGTAATATTAACATACTTATATCATTGAAAAATCATTGCTTTTAAACATAAATGAACTAACCAACAACAATAACATATCTAGTGGAATCCTATAAGTAGGGTTTGGTGAGAGTAGAATGTACGCAGACCTTACCACTACCTCATAGATATAGAGAGGTTGTTTCCTGGTAACCATTGTCTCAAAAGCCCATAAGCAGAATAAACTAGATATGGAAAAAGGAAACGAAAAAGAAAGAGAACAAAAAGAGCGGCTAATAAAGGAAAGCACATGATAGTATGCAAATACGATAAAATGAACATATCAAGATGGAAAATGACAACATAAGATATAAAGGCAGTATAAATATGCTAGAAGTTAAAAAATATAGGACTAATAATGACAACATATGATGTGAAGATATCACTACTCCAACTAACCTACTATATCACGAAGCCATATATTGATCTACCCCTACTAACCTATTAGACTGCTACTCTAATACGTGACCTTCACTCCTTCCTATCTAAGGTCATACCTATGATGAGATCAAGTTTCACCATATCTTGTCTGATCACCTCATCCAAATACTTTTTTGGTCTACCTCTACCCATCCATGTATCTTCTAAATCCAACCTTTCACACCTCCTAACAGGAGCATCGGTACTCCTTATCTGTATATGTCCAAACCAACACAGTCTCACTTCCCTCATCTTATCAGCCATAGGGGCTACCTGGAGCTTCTCCCGAATGGTCTCACTCATAATCTTATCACTCTTAGTATGTCCACATCTCCATCTCAACATCCTCATCTCCGTGACCTGCATCTTCTGGACATGTGAGTTTTTGATTGGCCAACACTCTACCCCATATAATTAAGATGGTCTAACCACCATTCAGAAAAACTTATCTTTGAGTTTAGGTGGTATTTTCTTATCACACAATACTCCAGAGGTGAACCTCCATTATCCATGTTGCCCCAATACAACGTGTGACATCATCTTTGATGTTGCCACAACTCTGGATGATGGACCAAAGATACTTAAAATTTTCTCTCTTAGAATTAGGTTGAGTGGCAAGACTCATATCAATGTCTGCTTCATCCCTTTCTATATTGAATTTACACTCCAAGTATTCTGTTTTAGTCTTGCTCAGTTTGAACCCTTTGGTTTCCAAAGCGGGTCTCCAAACCTCCACTGTATCATTAACTTTAGCCTGTGTCTCATCAATTAGTACTATACATCTATAAATAGCATGCATGATAGAACCTCCTCTTGAATAGACCGAATTAGCTCATCCATCACCAAGGCGAATAGGAAAGGGCTCAAAACAAATCCTTGATGAAGTCCTATCTCAAAAGGAAAATAATCGGAGTCCCCTCCCACCGTTCTTACCTGAGTTTTGGCTCTATCATACATATCTTTTATCACCTTAATATATACCACTGGAACACCTTTAACCTCTAGATTCCTCTATAATACATCCCTCGGGACTTTGTCATAGGCCTTCTTGAGATCATTTAAATGTCCTGATCATCATCATAAATCTTGCAACGCTTTACTTGAAAACTAGGTGGGCTATGCTTTTAGTTGGAACAATAATAAATCAGATAAAACATGTAAATGTGCTCCTTTAAAGACAAGTAAAATAGCGCATATCGCATCGACAACAGACTCATCATGGAGGTCATCATCAACAACTTAAATATATGTATATACTTAATAAAAGTATCATAGGATATCGTGAATATCATTTAGTAACATAAATCATCACGACATAATCATATGCATGCATAATATCTTAAAGAAACTTAAAAAAAGGTAAAATACTTAAAATATGACTTTATGGGTTAAAAGGTACCCGTAAATAAAGCTCACATACCATAGAGGCCTTGGGAAGAATTGATGTTTGAGGAGAAGACCCATTTAGAAACCCTAGCCTCTTTATCTTGTTTTTCAAAAGGAGTTCCCTTTTTGCCTTAGGAAATTTGAGAGTGGAAGAATGAGGGAATAACGTATGTATCTATGGCTTTAAGGGTTGGTGTTAGGGTCCCTTTGTTCCCAAAAATGACAGGCTTTAGGGGTAGAAATGAATGAAATGACAATACTACCCTTGATTAAAACTATCAGATTTCAAACTATTGTAACACCCCATATCTTACAATACTATGCAAATGAAACGTGATATGGCTTTTCAAATTAGCGCCTATTTTTAAAAATGCTTGAATCTCATGTTATAGGGCGATATGTGCATTTAATGCTTAAGAGGGTCGAGTGTATACATGTTTTGAGTCAAATTGAGGAGATCACGACCCTAAAAAAAGTGAGAGAATTGAGGTGCTTGTAGGACTTAAGAAGCTAGCAGGGGAGTCACCTACTTGCTTAGCTTAAATTAGCTAGCTAAACGAAGACGAGCCCCAACGCGAACTTGTCCAAGTCCGATTATGAATAAAGTCCGTGTTAAGGGTGTAACTTTAGCCCGTGTTTTAGCATCATAAATGGACTTTATTTTCAGCCCAAAGACTTTTGTTTTCTCTTTGCTTCACTTCACAAGGCAGCCAATACAACCCTCTAGGGTTCTTGAAGGAAACCTGAATCTTGAAGGCTAATGTAAGTGAAAATATCCATGTATTTGTTATACTTATCCCATGACAATCAAGAAATATATGATAGTTATGCTAGCTGAAATTGTTGGACAACCTGTGTTCCAAAAATTGTTGTACATTTTTCTTGGTTATTTGGAAGCTTTTCTCTTTTTGGTTTAATTGATTATGAAGGGATGCTTCTATGTTAATGATTATTGGTTCTATAATGATGTATAAAGGCTGCGGCACTATTTTTACAGTCCGCGAAAGTGAGTTCTTGTGTGATATCGTAATTGTGCTCATAATAGGAACTTGTGGGCTGATTGATTAAGGACTATGTTCTCACACCCTCCACCTATTTTTTGGACTATTTTTGAACTATTTTAGGACTGGTTTTATGTGTACATAGGGTGGGTATAGTTTGGTTAAATTTGGAACAAGATTCGAATTGTCGACGTCAAAATGTAACGAAGGGATGTAACGTTATGCCACCTAACTGTATGTTGCATAGAATTGTTATGTGTTCTGCTTTGTGGGCTGCTGTAAGAATGTGATGGCACCAAAATAGGCTACACATGATATGTATATAAGAATGTATACTAGAAAATATGATTAGGTATGGAAAGATTGAAAGAATGCGCTCGAGTTTATAATTATCTGCTTGTTGCCTGTATGTTGCTTTTTTATGAGATTGGGATGCCAAGATGCATCTATTAGCTTTTAATGCTAGTTTTATCACCTACTATGTTGTAGATAAATATTTGGATGAAGGGAAGGTTATCTCGAGGTAATAACAAGGTCACACAACGAGGCATGTAAGGCTACTCGATTTCGTATTACTTGGCATGAAACCTAGGTTCTTCCTTGGTACATAGATGCTCTTATCTACTTCGACATAACAAACAACCATGTCTTCACTCTTTAACATATTTATATGCTCCCATACATAGTCGCTTGCAGACCTGCATACAGATTTGGATACCAAGATACACGAGTTCGTTCTACTAAATAAAGTTCATCTGTTGTTCTACCTCCTATGCATTTCATTATTTGTGTAACCTACTCCTTTCATTATGGTGTTGTCTTTTGTGATTATTTACATATCATATGTTGTATATATAGTCCTCCAGTTCCAATATTATGACCACCAAAAGAATCATCACAAAAGTAATTGAAAGATAAAGTATATTGCTTGTTGATGGGTGGTAACTCAAGGGGTGGAAGAATCACCTAGCCAGGGTCGATCCTGCCATGGGGGTAAGCCCAAGGGGTGAATGGAAAAGCCTAGCCAGTGTTGATCCCGATATAGATTTACCACTGATCAGCTAGTCATTTGTATTACATGTTGTGCACAGATTATATAGTAAAGATAAAGTAATAAAACTAACATAAAATACATGATCCAACAATATGACTAAAGGTGGTCTCCTATCCTACACCAGTGCATAGTTTCATTTGAGTTGTTACTTTATATACAATATTTCCTGCCTCTTATATTCAGTACATTATCCCATACTGGCATCCCTTAAAGGGGACCTGCATTTCATGCTGCAGGTACAAGTGCTAGTAGATCTCCCTAGTAGGAGTACATGATTTCCAGCTGTTGTTCCAAGCTCCAGGTTGCTTCGGAGCTTTGCGTGTCTAGAACTTATATTTTTTTGTTGTACAGTTAGTCGAGATGAGTTCTGTCACGACCCTTATCAGATACTTTTTCTTATCTGGAGGCTTTGTGGACTATATAAATTGAAGTGTGGTCATGTGTCGTACTTTAGACACCGTGGCCCCAACGGCCTAGCCATATGTATTTCCTTTTGGTTTATTATTACTGTTTACTTTCTTAAAGGCATGCTGAATGTCAAATTACCTTATAATATGTCTAGAAAGCGCATAGATATAGGTTGGTTCTCCAGGGCCTTATTAGCAATGGGTGCCAGTCCGCCCTAACGGACAGTCTACTGTTAGTCAGAATGTGGATTGTACTTATTAGTTGGATTGTCTAAGATTATTCTTGATATCTTTAGGGGTCGTTTAGTGCAAAAACAAATAACGTAGAGATTAATAGTACATGGATCTGTATTGTAGGGATTAGTAATGTAGGAATTAATAATGCATGAATTATTTTTAATCAAGTTTTTGGGTCATTGCTTCTCATCTAATCTTGTGCTTAGTTTAGAACTCTACATAAAGCTTCTTTCCTATTATGCGCTTGAATTATTATGAAATTTTCTATTTTATGTAATTAGATCAAAGTATATTATTGTTTTGTGCATTCTAACTAGTTAGGAGAACAATATTTTGTTACAAGGTCACTCAACTTTGAAAATATATCTAAAATCATTGGACTTTATTTAGTATCAATAAAATCACTCAACTAAATTAATTATTAAAAAAATAAAATTGGCATGGAAAGATATCTTTTGCCTATTATGTAAATTTGAAGCCAAAAATAAATAAAATTTAAAATTTTGACATGGTAAATTTATTGATTTTTATATATGAAAATATGAACCCATAAATAAATAAATTTTGTAAGATAATTTATTTAAATAAATTTACTTGTACAAAATACAAATATAAAACATAAAATCAAGAAAACTAAGAAAAAACATAAAAGAATTTGTGGTATATTTTGTCTTTACATATAATCCCATGGTATTAAAACTAAGGTATTAGTTAATACCACCAAATGGGAGGTATTAGTTAATATCATATATGGGGTATTAACTAATACTTGGATTAGGTAATACGTGGGTCCAATTACTACCAAACATAATATTAATTAAAACCAACAGATAATCCATGGATTATTTCCTGTAATATCTCCTACCAAATAGCTCCTTAGTGTGTTAGGTTGGGATGAACCTATCGATGGCTAAACACAATCATATACTACTTATGTTGATATGTACATCTATTTAGTTGCTTGTGCGCCTGTTGGGTTGTCGAATACTGGGAAACATGTTATGTTTTAGGAACTGATTCGATGTTGTACTCCTGACTATGTGTTGAGGGTATACTCTGCCATCACAGCTCGATGTCCAGCTTGGGGTATTGCACACTTTGATATCTAGTCCAGGGTATCATTTGAGTTCATCACGCCTCGATGTCTAGCCCGAGGTAATGCATGCCTTGATGTTCCTCTCAGGGTATCATTTGAGTAAATCTGGTGACTAGCCCAGGATACTGCACGCCCTGATGTCCATCCTAGGGTATCATCTAAGTTCATCATGTCTTGATGTATATCCCAAGGTACTACACACCCTGATTTTCATCCCAGGATATTAACCATCCTGATGTCAAGCCTAGGGTATTGCCTCTGAGTCATAACCACAGTATGAGATTTGGATTCTGTGTTCTTCTTTTGCCATTACATTTATTTCTTTTTCTACTTCTTCTTCCAAGAGTTCGGTTACTGATTCATATACCGATGGGTGGTCCTTGTATCCATACACCCATACACCCCTTATTTATGTGTGGGTGTACCTTGGGCTTATGGGGCCCAGTCAATATACAAGTTAGATACTAGAGCCTTATAGTCACGTACAACACTATACCATGACCCTGTAATAGTTATGATATAGTTCTATTTGGGTTTCATCAATTGGTTGCGTTGTACATAGTTTGGTTCGGCTCTTTGGCTCAGTTTGTCCCTTCTGTTTTCACTTTGTTGGTTTTTCTAGCTCTACACAACTAGGTCTTTGAATATCATAGACATAGTTGACACTAGATCTTTGGTTCGTTAATCGATATCATTGCCCACTATGTGGGTTATCTAGTTGGGGGGTTTTGTGGTTCTCGAGATATGCATATTTCTTGACATGAGTTCAGACTTGCTAGCATTACTACAATTCTACATTTGGGCATACTATATTTTTTGTATCTTACTCAATCGGCCAATGATTCCTACTGGGTGCCTGCAATCAGTACCTCCCCCTACATTTCTGTATCTTCCAGGGTGCAGGTCCAAGTATTTGCTGTAGTCGTTGAGTTAGAGGTTCGTAGGCGATTTAGGAGACATTAGTGAGCATCAATAACCCTAGATATTCTACAGTCTCCTTCCATTTTGGTGTTCGTTTTTTGTATTTAGACATTGAACTTGTATCTTGTAGTTGGCTTGTATTTGTAAGAGTTATTCCTATTTATGTATGTATATATGTTGTTGTTGTTGTTGTTGTTGTTATTATTATTATTATTATTATTATTATTATTATTATTATTATTATTATTATTA
>JAOTQR010078920.1:0-10916 GCA_025774065.1 Solanum ossicruentum
AGTAGTAAATGTGTTTTAGGATTTGGATTAGTGTCTAATCGGCACTAGTCACGGCCCCGGGGTCGGGTCGTGACAGCAAGCCCCTTTCTTTCTGAGCTTATAGAGTTTTGAGGTTTGTTGACTTTTGTTGTATATATTTCGGGTAGGTTGGGGCCCTATCTCATCAAGCTTTATCACTCTTAGAGGCTTGCAGACTAGAGTGGGTTGTGTAGTTACGTAAATGGCCATGTTGGCCTAGTTATCGATTTGGTGTATTTTTATAATTGTTGTTCTATTGTCTTGATATATATACCTACTTTCAGCTTCTGTGTAGCTATCATAGTGTCCTCGACAACCTAAATAGGACTTGTGTGCTAGTCGATTATTTCTTTATATGAACTTTTGAGAGTAGCTATTTTCCTTAATAGAGCTATTGACAATGACCTTGCTGGTTGATTGCTTATTTTTTAGGCTGAGATATATTTGTTTGTTTTTCTAAATATGTGTGGCTGCTATGTGCTCATGGCAAATGATTCAGCACAGGCAACTCTATCTTGAGTTTTGGCATTAGGTGTCTGTTGCGCTCATTGAGTTTGGGGTGGATAGACTGTCTTTAAAAATAATGTTTTATTTAATGCAACTTATTTTATAAAATTTAATTTTCAACTATTTTAACATTATTCTATACATCTGTTAAATTACTACAATCTACAAGTTTAAAGTTTCAAATTGCAAATTGAAATTTTTTTATAAAATTATAATTTTTGTGTAACACACTTATATATTAAGTTCATGTTTTATAAGTATTTAAATATAGGTAAAAATGAAAGGGATTCAATTTTGGTACCAATCCGATCCTATTCCATTCCAATCTAATATAGTAGGACCAAAACTTCGAAAAAATTGTGGTAAAATTGATTTCGGTAGATGCGATTCTGATAATTTAGAGGGGTGAATAGATTTAATTTTGATTCTTATAAAATCTATTCGAAAATTTTTTATTCAGTTCATTGCCAGCCTTGGTCAGCAAGGAAATAAAAAGGTGAGAATTTTTAGGAAGGGGTAAAATAAATAAACATTTTTTACATTTGCTTGAGGTTGTATAAATCTCCTTAACGTGCCCATGTTTAGTGACAACATGGCTGGAAACTTCAAAAAGAAGGTCCAGTTTAGAGCAAATTTTATGTATTTTCTCTTTAAGTTACTCTTAATTTTTTTAATTTCTATACTAGTTTTTGGGAACGTGTGTGACGCCAAATACTTAATACAAATTTTATATTGCAAATGATAAATTTTAAATGGTACATATATTATTGAATTTTCTTTATGCTATAAAATAAACATCAAAATGTACAAGAAAAAACATGTAACTCGTAAACTGAGGTTAGGAAATCTTGCAAACTTAATGCTACTTTACTAATATATATAGTAATATTATTTGAAAATAAACACATTCAAAGCTATATAAATATAAACATATAATAAAAATATTTATCTTGTAAAATCAACTATTATGTATAAAAAAATAAAAACTAAATTGAAATACAGTCAAAGGTCATATGAATCTCACTTTCAACTAAAATATATGAATGTCTGGGAAAAAAAGGGATATGATTGTATAGTAATCATGCAAAGCATAACTTTTTTTTAAAAAAAATGTATTAAAAATATTAGTGCAACAACTGAAAACTAAAAATATGAAAGAATAAGTTATAAATTATTATGCTTCATTAAGTAACTAAAATAAATAAGATTGAGAAGAAGAGGTGAGCTAAAACAAATTTATGAAGATCATGAAGAAGAAAAGAAACCCTCATCAACACAAACAAAAGTCATCAATAAAAATAATGAAACATTGAGATTCAATGAGGAATCAGCGGAAAGAAAAAAAACGTGAGAGACATTTGTTGACATCCTAAAGGTACAATGTCGTGGAAACTCATAAAACATAAGTAATAAAAGAATTTAAAAGAAAAAATAATTTAATTCAGAGTCGTCACCTAATTTTGATGATAATTAGAAAACCAATTAATTATTTATAAAATAGTCTGTGAACCAAAAATTCCGAGTAAGGGTTCAAATTATTCCGAAGGAAAGGTATTAGCACCCTTTAAAATCCACAATTGTAGGTCTCGGCTGAGCTCATTTTTTCAAATTGGGGAGGAAATACACAATATAACATAAGTATGATAATCATGAAATAAACACATAGAAATAATATACACAATAATGAATAAATAAAGAACAAACTAAATTGTAACGTCTTTTTTAATAGGGAGCTATCGAAAACTGACGGAGAAGTTTCGTCATTGGCCCAAGTTTAACAAACAGTATGCTTAGATTTAAATCAAAGTTTTTGAATTTTAATATATAACAGATATCAATCTAAACTAGAATTTTCCATCTTTTTTTTAATGTGAAAGCCTCGAAATCTGATGGATACATCTTTCATCGGTCAATTTTAACAAATAACATGTATGTGAACTTAAACAAACTCTCTACATTTTAAAAAATAATAAGCATTAGTCTAAACTAAATTTCTTCGTCTTTCTGAACGAGGAGGCCTCGAAATCCAATGGGTAGATTTTTCATCGGCCAGATTTAAAAAAAATAATGTATACGTAATTTGAACTAAAATTTATGAATTTTAAAATACATCAAATATCTATCTAAACTAAGATTTTTTCGTCTTTTCTAAATGGGGAGGTCTCAAAATCAGACGGATAAATTCGTCATCAGCAACTTGATTAGTACTTAAATAGAACTAACTAAAAAAATAAAGACAAAGTCATTTGAAACATCCCATAATAATAACAAAACAATAACCGAATCAAAATTGTCATGACACAATAGCTAACAGAGAAGTAAATAATTCATGCAAAATCATTCTTGACAACACTTATTAATAATGAAAATTTGTAACCAGCAAAATATATCAACAAAGATGAAGAAAACATAGATAACTATAGAAATTAATCAAAAATTGACATTAACACCTAATTATCAATTAATCAAATAAAAACAATCAAAGAAATCTAAAATCACTGGAGAATACCCAACAATAATAAAACTAATCCCAAAAGAAAATAATCAACAACGAATATAAACCATAAGAAAGCTTGGCAAAGTGCTAAAACTAAAAGCAATCAATGATAAAAATTAGTTAAGAACCAAAACAATGTAAACTTAACGGAGTAAATTTTCAAACAAAATATCCACATAACCAAAATATTCGAGTAAAAACATAACATTCAACACTAATAATGAACAAAATCAACAAGAAATTAGAAAATAGCTCAAAATTTCTACCATGAATTGCTGCAAATGAATGAGGTTTGCTGGAGTTGATGTTGAAGTTGGTGTTTCACTGGTGGAACTCTAATTCGGAGAGCTTCGATTGTTGTTGTTATTTCGCCGGATCTGGGGCTGCGTTTTGAGAGACCTTCTTGGCGGTTGTTTGCAGGTGAAACCAAGGTACTTTTTTGTGCTGCATTTTAGGGGTAATTTTGGTGGATTAAGAGGTTGAAATGGTGGCATTTCTAATATGTCTTTTCGTGGGTTTTTGGGGCTTTGTTTAGGCTGATTGTTAGGTGAAAACAGAAGGTGGTGTCTGGAGCTGTCGTGGGTGGCTGGAAATGGAGGTTTTGGAGTTGCATTTTGTTAGTGAAAATGGAGGGTGTTTGGGTCGCTGAAAAGGGGAGTTTGCTAGTGCGTTTCAGGAGGGGTTTTAGGGTGATTTCCAATGGAGTTTTGCTGCTAGTTCGGGGCTAAAATGGGGTGGTTTTGGTGACGTTTGGGATGGGGTTTTGGTGGTGGCTTGCTGGTTCTTGAGTGGCGGAAACGGAGGAGAAGGGGTCTAGTTCGGTGGCTATGGAGAGGAGAGAATGGGGCTGGTAATGGAGGTTCTCCGGCGGAGTTTTGCCGGATTCCGACGATGGCTGCCAGAATAAAAAATGAAGAGGAAGTGGATATTTTTTATGGTTTCTAATATTAAAATGTCACTCCATTCAATTACGGTGATAAAGATTATATACACCTTGAAACCTAAACCTAATGGGCTAAAAGATATGGGCCCAAATTGTGGCCAATTAAACATACGCATATAATTATATTCGGATAAGAAGAAAAATGAATTACTATATTGCGTTAAAAATGTTAAAATGAATAAAATAAATATAATTAACCATAAATAATAAATAAAATAAGAAAACTTGTAATTTAACACAAAATAATGATTTAGCAAGAAATTAAATATAATAATATAAAAATATGAATTTTTAAAATATTAAGCCAAAATTGGGTGTCAAAACTATCCCTTTCTTTAGGTATCGATGAAAGAGATTGTAGATAAAGAAAGTTGAAGAACCTAATTTGACCAAACACTTAACCTTCAAATAAGAGTGCATTGACTGCAGTGGTTCCTCAAAAATTCTCTCCCAGTTACTGACATAATCTTCAATCTGGACTTGCAGCATCCTTTCTAACGTAGTACACATTCTGTACTGTGACATCTGAGAAAACTTGTTAGTAACAAATGGAAACACAAATACAAACATAATTCGTGCAAACCTGATTTAACATGTCATACTGAAGGAGATAACGATCTATTTTCAAGTGTATTGCTCATGAAGAAAAGAATGATCTAAAGTAACATGTCAATCACATTGAAGGAGGTGACATTCCAATTTAACATGTCATGTTGAAGGAAGTGACACTCCAATAATGATGTAAATGTCACATTAAAGGAAGTGACACTTCAATAATGATTTTATCATGTCACGTTGAAGAAAGTGGCACCTCCAAAAATGATGTAACATGTCACATTGAAGGAAGTGACGCTCCGACTAAACATGTCATGTTGAAAGAAGTGACGCTCCAAAAATAGCTTAACTTGTCACGTTGAAGGAAGTGACTCTCCAAAATAGCTTAACTCGTCACACTAAAGGCGGTGATGCTCCAAAATTATTTAACTTGTTACGTTGAAAGCAAGTGACTCTCCAAAAAAAATTTAACTTGTCACGTTGAAGGAAGTGACTCTCCGAAATAGCTTAACTTGTCACGTTGAAGGAAATGTCACTCCAAAATTATTTAACTTGTTACGTTGAAGGCGAGTGACGCTCCAAAATGATTTGACTTGTCATATTGAAGGCAAGCGACGTTCCAAAATTATTTAACTTGTTATGTTGAAGGAAGTGACTCTCCGAAATAGCTTAACTTGTCATGTTGAAGGCGAGTGACGCTCCAAAATAGCTTAACTTGTCACACTGAAGGCAGTGATGCTCCAAAATTATTTAACTCGTCACACTGAAGGCAGTGAACTCCAAAATTATTTAACTTGTCACGTTGAAGCAAATGACGCTCCAAAATTATTTAACTTGTCACGTTGAAGGCAATTAATACTCCAAAATATTTAACTTGTCAAGTCGAAGGCAAGTGACGCTCCAAAAATGATTTAACTTGTCACATTGAAGGCAAGCGATGCTCCAAAATTATTTGACTTGTCACGTTGAAGGCAAGTGACTCTCCAAAATAGCTTAACTCGTCACACTAAAGGCAGTGACGCTCTAAAATTATTTAACTTGTCATGTTGAAGGCTAATGACTCTCCAAAATAGCTTAGCTTGTCACACTGAAGGCAATGACACTTCAAAATTATTTAACTTGTCACGTTGAAGGCAAATGACGCTCCAAAATGGTTTTTCTTGTTATGTTGAAGGCGAGTGACTCTCCAAAATGATTTAACTTGTCACATTGAAGGCGAATGATGCTCCAAAATTATTTAACTTGTCACGTTGAAGGCAAGTGATGCCCCCAAATGATTTGACTTGTCACGTTGAAGGTGAGTGACTCTCCAAAATGATTTAACTTGTCACGTTGAAGGCGAGTGACTCTCCAAAATGATTTAATATGTCACGTTGAAGGCAAGTGACGCTCCAAAATGATTTGTCACGTTGAAGGTGAGTGACTCTCCAAAATGATTTAACTTGTCATGTTCAAGGCGAGTGACTCTCCAAAATGATTTAACATGTCATGTTGAAGGCAAGTGAAGCTCCAAAATGATTTGACTTGTCACGTTAAAGGCGAGTGACTCTCCAAAATGATTTAACTTGTCAGGTTGAAGGCAAGTGTAACACCAGCTGAAAATACAAAAATACCCCTAGAATTGACCTTTGTGTCTTCGTTGAAGGCAAGTGTAACACCAGCTGAAAATACAAAAATACCCCTAGAATTGACCTTCGTGTCTTCCCATGCTCCGATTGCATATCCAAGACCAGATTTAGAGTCAGTGCGAAAAATTGAGTCGAAAAATGGTATCGACTCAATTTTAGCACGAAAAAACTCAAATTATTTTTTCAAAAAAAATAAAAAATAGTGAGGTTTCCAAGCCCCTTCTGCAACGCAATAGGGACACGAAACCATACTTGGTTTTTTCAAAAATTTGACAAAATGGGAAAATTTGTGGAAAATGGTTATTTTACACTAGTGCGCGTCGCGCAGTAGTGCAAATGGAGGTTGATTTTCTTCTTTTAATGGGGAGGGGCAATTCCGACCTTTCCCACACCATCATAATCCTAAACTAAGCAGTTTTAAGTTGTATTTAGTCCAAAAAATGCAGGTTTACTCTTTCATTCTCTCAAAACAAGAAAACCCTCTCAATCACGCTCAAGAAATTCAAGAATAATAGTAAGGCTTAGGGATTCTTTCCAATTCCTCAAGAAGTCATTCTCATGAATGTAAGGCCTTTTAAAAGTTTATATTATTATTATTTTGGGTATTTGAAAATCCCCAATTCCATACAAGATTCTGGTTAAACCGTAAGATCAAGAATTTTCATCACATATTAGTAAATTCTATCCAGACATTGGTTTATGCACTCCTTTTTATATGAAATCATGTCTTTTGCTGATTTTAGTGTGAAGCTGCATGGTTGTACAATAATTACTATAAATTATGTATTCTTGAAAATCTTAAATTTATTACTAGAAAAGAAAAGCTAGCATATGTATAATTTGGATCAAGTTAAAGAGTATTTTCTTGAAGATTTCTTGGCACTTTAGTTGAGTAACCTAGCATGTTTTAAAGTACGTGAAAGATACTAGTTCCAGTAAAGTTAAAGATCTCAGTTGAGAAAGCTAAGTAGTAAATTGGACTAAGTCCCTGAATAAATCAGATTTTAAGAATTTCAAGTCTTTAAGTATGAGCTATATAAAAATCATTTTGGGAGTAGTATTGAGCATCGATATGGGTGAGAGTAGAATTAATTACTCAAACTCATAAACTATGCAGCCAGCATAGGATAGGATTATACCATGGTACCTTCCTCATTAGCCACTGAGATGACCCAGTTTGGGACGGATTCACTCCCCTAGTTCTTCGTCCCCTACCCCGATAAAGTACGGGATGGCTCTGGCAGCGTGAGCAAGATGTTGTATCACTACAAAACTTATAGTAGTTTTTTTCGGTTAGAGAACCTCCCCAAGTTAAGAAGATATGTTTTACTTACTAGTTTTCAACATACACAGTATATATATTATCATTGTTATTTCATTGTGAGTTATATTTATGTCTTTTTGAGAAGTATCATGATATTCTAATTAAATATTTTGGCCATCTTACATACCATATATACCACGTACTGATGCCATTAGGAGCTGCATCAGTTCATGATGCAGATACAGGTGACAAAGTTCCTCAGAAGTCGCTTCGTTGGGAACCTGACAGCTTCCAGTCTTTTGGGTGATTCCTCTTCTCAGTCCAAGGCTCTTAAGTTATCATATTTCATTGCAGCATTTACTTTCAATTCTGACTACTTAGGGACTGTCCCAGTAGTCCTTCAGACAGCTTTAGTAGAGGTTCCAAAGACCATGTATTAGTATTCTAGTCCCCATTTGTCAGTATTGCTTATGCACTTTTACATTCAGCTTATGCAGATAATTTTTGAATTAGCTTGTTGCTTTTGTAGCTTTTCCAATGTTGTTTAAGTCTTCCGCTAAGTAATTATCCAGGCCAAGTGGTTCTCTTGGGACCAGAAATGATTTTCGAGTGCCGGCCATGTCGAGGGTGTAGGCTCGGGGGGTGACAAACTTTGTATCAGAGCAAAGAGTTGAAGAGTCCTAGGGAGTTTATGAAACTGTATCTTGTAGAGTCCGTATTATAGGTGTGAAGCGCATCACATCTATAATATGGAGGCTACGGGATATTAGGAAGTGTGAATATTGGTTGTTATTCCTTGTCTCGTGCTTGAGAGTGTATCTCCATAAAGTCCTTCTAACTCGTGCGTTCATTCCTTATCTTTCAGGTCCTGCCTCCTCGCAGAGCTAACGGACCAGTAAGGGGCAGAGGGCGCCCAACCAGGAGAAATGCCAACCAGCTAGGCTGAATTTCTAAGGAACCTAGAGGTCCAGTTGTGCCTGTGGAGCAGCCACAGCAAGCAGACATCACCAATGCTGAGCTTCGCCAGGCCATTCAGACTTTGGCTCAGGCAGTCGCTACTCAGGGAGGTCGCCAGGGAGATGAAAGAAATGATGGGTCAGATACTGCAAAACTTAAGGAGTTCCTGAGGATGAACCCACTAGAATTCACGGTGTCCAATGTGAAGGAGGATCCTGAGAACTTCACTGAAGAGTTCCAGAAGGTATTTCAAGTGATGCGTATAGGTGATATTGAGCGGGCTAAGTTGGCTGCCTACCAGCTCAAAGGGGTAGCTAGACTCTGGTTTGATCACTGGAAATAGAGCAAGGCAGATAGGGCGTCATCTATTAGTTGGGCGGTGTTTGAGGAGGCCTTCTTGGGACAGAACTTTCCCAGGGAGATGAGGAAGGCTAAGGTAAGGAGGTTTCTGAATCTGAAACAGAAGAATATGAATGTACGGGAGTACAACCTCAAGTTTACTCAGTTGTCCCGTTATGCTCTGGCTACGGTGGTAGATATGCGTACTCGAATGGATCTCTTTGTATCCGGGCTCCCTCGAATGAATAAGAGAAGGGAAAGAATGCAATCTTAATTGGGATATGGATATAGCCCGTTTGATGACATATGTGCAGCAGGTAGAGGAGGAGAAGATGCAGGATAGGGAGGATTTCAGGAGCAAGAGGGCCAAGACATCAGACCAGGAATAGGCAAGAGAGGAACTGGAGATGGAAGTCACTCATCTTTCAAGCCTAAGATAGCCGGACCAGCACCTTCATCCACTAGTGCACCTGCACCGAGGGTCAGGAATGAGCAAGGATCATAGCATCATAGGTTTCCGAGAAGCCAGTCACAAGGTAGCGTAGCTCAAGGATCAAACTGTTATCCTACTTGTGGTAAGTGTGGTAGGTTTCAACTCAGAGAGTGCCTTATGAGGACAAATTGTTGTTTCAAATGTGGTTAGGTCGGGCACTTCTTAAAGGGTTTCCCTATGGGAAAGCAGAATATGAGAGAGACCAGATCACAGATAGTCTCTTCAGCACCGCAGGGTAGGCCACCTCACAGAGGTACTACAGCAGGTACAAGCGGGGGCACAATCCACTTGTATGCCATGGGCACCAGACAGGAGTAGGAGAACTCACCATATATGGTTATGGGTATACTCAAAATCCTTACTTATGATGTCTATGCATTATTAGACCCAGGAGCCATATTATCATTTGTAACCCCATATGTAGCTCTGAAGATTGGGGTCAATAAAGAATGTTTTCTTGAGCCTTTCAGTGTTTCTACTCTCACTAGAGAGTCTATTTTAGCCTAAAGAATCTATAGGGGTTGTCTAGTCTCCGTTTATCATAAGACTATTATAGCTGATTTGGTGGAGTTAGACATGGTAGAGTTTGATGTCATCCTAGGCATGGATTAGCTTCATGTTGGGTATGCCTCCATAGATTTCAGAACCAGGGTAGTCAAATTTCAGTTTCCTAATGAACCAATCGTAGAGTGGAGGGGTAACTCAATATTTCCTAAGGGTCAGTTTGTCTCATATCACAAAGGCCAGAAAGTTAATCTCCAAGGGGGTGTATATATCACCTAGTCAGAGTTCAGGACTCTCGTGCCGAGAAACCATCTCTTTAGTCTGTCCCCATTGTGAATGGGTTTCCAGAAGTCTTTCCTGAGGATTTTTTGTAGAGTCCCTCCTGATAGGGAGACAGACTTTGGGATAGACACTCTTCCAGATACTCAGTCTATATCTATCCCTCCATATAGTATAGCTCCTTCAGAGCTAAAAGATTTAAAGTTGCAGCTGAAAGATTTCTTAGATAAGGGTTTCATTAGACCAAGCGTCTCACCGTGGGATAATCCAGTTCTTTTCGTGCATAAAAAGGATGGTTCTCTATGGATGTGCATAGATTACCGTCAGTTGAACAAGGTCACCATTAAGAACAGTATCCTCTTCCCAGAATTGATGACTTATTTGACCAACTTCAGGGTGCTACCTATTTTTCCAAGATCGATCTCAGATCTGGATATCATCAGCTTAAAGTTGGAGAGAGAGACATTTCTAATATAGCTTTTAGAACCCGTTATGCTCATTGTGAGTTTTTGGTCATTTCCTTTGGGCTGACAAATGCACCAACAACTTTCATGGATCTTATGAACAGGGTGTTGAGGTCTTACTTAGATATGTTCATTATTGTGTTCATAGAAAGTATTTAAGGTCACTATAATCAGTCATCTTGAAATTTCCATGAATCGAACCTTTTTACCTCTTGCAATATTTTGCTGCTAGCACCAATTAGCAGTGAGTCATCTACATAGGTAAATATCACCACTAGCTTTGATAACTGTTGTAGTGTCGCCCCCAAGGCTTGATAGCAAATACTCAAACAGTTGTATGTTACTATCATCATCAATCAAGGAAGCTGTAATTCCATCATGCCCATCATTTTGCTGCAAGCTACCCGTAACAGTAGTATCATCTTCAGAAGAACCAAATATAACATCTCTTGCACTTACATGAACTAT
>JAOTQR010078921.1:0-10916 GCA_025774065.1 Solanum ossicruentum
ATACATATATATAGACAAAAATCTTCCACTTGAACCAATCAAAAAGAGCCACAACACATGACCCCACTAACAATTTAGATCCTAAAGACTACACTTTAGAAGAAAATTTACATTTGGCCTCAAATTTTACCAAATTGAACTAATTAAGGACTTTCGAGTTTTAACTTACGGGTTCTAACATCTTCATTGCTTTCTTTCTTCAACTGTATAAGAGGTCTCTTAGTCCCATGCTTCTTATCCATCATCTTTCTTGTTTCGAGGATAATTGGCTATGTTACCTTAAGCTTTCTTGTATCAACAATCTTTAGTGTAGTGTCCACCAGAGTACTTGTCCTTTTGTCAGTAGTTGAAACCTTGGTTTACCTGCTTGTTGGCTCACTGGATTCATTGATCTAGATTCTTTTGGTCTCCTCATGGTTGTAATCGTCTCTCTTTATCCCATTTTCAGTAGCCTTGTCGTTTTCCAAAAGTACATTACCAAGCTTGGACAATAATTTTTTGTCAATTATCTTTCATTAACTAGATAGAGAAATACTAAGGGGTAGATAGGCTTCATTGGGCTCTCCCATCTGATAGACCGACTAGTTTTTTGGTTAGTCTATCCCACTTAATAGATTAGTATTCTCGGTTAGGCTCTCATGTTCAATTTATAACAACTCTATAGTAATTTAACTTGTTATAGTAGGTTATTAATCTATTTTATAAGTTACCATATCAGACTTAATATGAAAATTGCATATTGATAATTTAACCTAATTTGACAATGCAGGTTATTCTCTATCCTCTCAGTGTACATAACAAAAGTTCTAATTAAAAATGAATTCCTTTAATCAATAAATAAAGAGACAATCTTTATAATAACCAAGCAATTAACTAGACAATCTGAAATAAATGGGCAAAAAGAGAGAAAGAACGATTACATTCCTAAAACATTTACAAGAAATTCAAGAGCAATGAAGTTGCAGATCAAATTAATAAAACTAAAAGAGATAAACCTAGAATTAGAGTGTTCCTTCCATTTCCAAAAGTGTGTACGCTCATTCCCCGAAACTATAAGCTCTCTTGGTGGTATCATAAAACACTTCTTCCCACTATGCTTATAGAGAGAAAAATTCTGAGAAAAAAAAACTTCAAAAATTATTCAAAATATATTGTATTTTTTGAATAATTTTTGAAGTTTTTTTTTCTCAGTGTTTTACTCTCGATAAGTATAGTGGGAAGAAGTGTTTTATAATACCACCAAGAGAACTTATAGTTTCGGGAAATGACTACACACACTTTTGGAAATGGAAGGAACACCCTAATTCTAGGTTCATCTCTTTTAATTTTATTAATTTGACCTGCAATTTCATTCCTCTTGAGTTTCTTATAAATATTTTAGGAATGTACTCTTTCTTTCTCTCTTTTTGCCCATTTATTTCAAACATTATCTAGTTATTTACTTGATTATTATAAAGATTGTGTCTTTATTTTTATTTGTTAAAGGAATTCTTTTTTAACTAGAATTTATGTTATGTACACATAAAGAATAACCTGCATTATCAAATTAGGTTAATCTATCAATACGCAATTTTCATATCAAGTCTGATATGGTAACCTCTAAAACAGATTAAAAACCTATTTTAACTAGTTAACTTACTATAGAGTTTTTATAAATTGAACATGAGAGCTTAACCGAAAAGACTAATCTATAAAGTAGGATAGACCAACAGAAAAAACTAGTCCATCTATAAGGTGGGAGAGCCACTGAAGCATATCTACCCCTTAGTATTTCTCTAGTAGTCAGCGAGAGATAATTGACACACAATTATTGTCCAAGATTAGTTATGCGCTCTTGGATAAATGACAAGGCTATTGAAAATGGGATGAGGAGAGAAGATTACAGCCAGGGAAGACCAAAAGAATCAACACCAAAGAATCCAGTGAGCCAAAAAACAGGTAAACCAAGGTTTCAACAACTGACAAAGGGACTAGTTCTACAGTGGACACTACACTAAGGATTATTGATACAAGCAAGCTAAAGGTAACATGGCCACTTCTTCCCGAAACAAGAAAAACAACCGACAAGAAGCTTGGGATTAAGATACCACTTATACCGTTGAAGAAAAAAAGCAATCAATTGAAGAACTCGTCACCTCTCACTCCAATAAAGTAAAAAAAAAACTTGCATGTGATTGTACTGAGAAATTAGCCGATTATGCAAGTAATTGGATAGTTGATTTGGGATATTCCAATCACATAACCAGTGATAAGAAAAAACTTATCAAGATGAATATAAAGGCGGTCAAGTAGTGATGTCAACAAATAATTGTAGAATGTCAATAAGTCATATCTTGTACATGCAATGCACACCGAAGAGATGCATTTCTTCAATACACTGTTTTGGATGTACAACAGAAGTATGAACTCTACTTGGGCATGTATGGACTGTACAACCCAAGCAGTAAAATTTCCAATAATATATTTTTGAAATGCTACTCATGTATATGCAGAACCTCACATGCCCCGGCGCTTTTGAATATTACTTTCACTAGTTCTAAAATATCACATCACTAGATTCTTTCATCACCGCCTATAAATAGAGGTGGTGGTTAGAGTTGAACATGTACTTATATAAAGATTGTGTACTCAAGAAAGAAGTACGAAACATGTTTAACTTAAGAGAGAATGCAAAAGAAAAATTGAGTGTAAAGAGTTGTAAGACCAAAGTTGGTTTATACTTAGTGATTGCTTATTGTCCACCACAATCAACAGACTATGTCCCTTGCCTAAGCAAGATCAGTAAAACATAAAAAGACTTTAAAAAAAAAAAAGGAATACAAGAGTTTACATGGAAACTCCTTGCTTAAGATAGGGAAAAACTACAATTCATCTAACAGGATTTCAATCAAACTCTATTATCATCAAAGGGCAAAGATTTAGATTCCAAACTCATGCAACCTACACATTAAACTCTTAATCCCTTCCTCTTACTAGAACAACTTTGTTAAACAAAAACTAAGCAACAACTCTATTGCCTACTAAACTAACTAGCTCTAGTCGATCTAGGATTCAAGAACTTAACATAGCTAAATCTAGCTATACCTTATCGAACTCGAGAATGATCTAGTTCCTTTATAACTCAGGAATAGATCTACAAATGATAAGCACAACAATATAAACCTAAAAGCAACTAATATATGAAGGTAACTCCATCTGGTCCTATGTTGTTCTTGAGAGAATGGCTTTTACTTTTTGTGAAATTTTGGAATTGGAAAAACTAAGTTGTGTCATTGGGGAGGAGACTTATATTAGGATAGACACAAACTCTTAGAGCAATGTCATTGGCTGAGATTTCTCTACTCTATAAACAGACGCGCACCAACTTCTGCAATGGTTGTAGATTACTTTTTACGATTGTCCTTTTCAAATAAGAAAACTCCCATTCCTTCATCGAATCAGGTCCCCTACTAGATCCCATAGTTTGTTAAATCATGAAAACTTTAGAATAACACTTAGCAATAATGAAGTTCAAGTTGTGAGTAACCAATTATTCCTAACAATTCCCAAAGGACACTTCTTTTGGATCCACACACCACGATTATCAGTTAGTCACAGAAATCATCCCTTCTTGGTCCAAGCCACCAATCTTATAACACAACCCGCCACTTGAACATTAATAAGAGGGAAGAATCTAGAATGAAGAAGAAGAAACTAGAATCTTGGAGAGATTTTCGGAAGACTCTACAACATTGTGGATAGCACTTGAAGGCTCTAGAATAATATAGATGAATCCTGAGAAAACTTGGAAAAATCTAGAATCATGTAGTTAAGTCTTGGAGGAAGGGGTAAAAAAAAGTACTTTCACAAATTGTCAAAAATAATTTTTTGTGTGATAAATCGTAATAAATGCAAAAATAGTAAATATGAACCCACAACTTTAAAAAAATATAATTAGTTCAATGTTAAGAACCTTTTGAAAATAGAATCTATAAATATTTATTAATCTTGGATTCACTTTTGGTGAGGGGTAGTGAAAACCTAATAAATAATTTTGGTATATATAGATAGTCTGACTCAGATACCACTGTTATAAAATAAATAATCAAATCAAAATAAGATTTTACCAGTTTGTCTTCATCAAGGAGAATAGGAGAATCACAAAAGGTAAAAAGTAGCTCCATTTTGGTGTTGCAACCACAAGGAAACTCGGATCTATCAATTATTTCTTGCTAATCAGAAAGTAAAAATCTTCTCAAAAATTTATTTGATTCTGTAATAAATTTGAATCCATTGATAAAATTGTTGCTCTTACTGCATTTGCCGGAGTTCTTGTTGAAATAATTTCAAATATCCAGCCTTTTAAAATAATTAATTGGAGCAATGGACTTAGAAAAATTCTATGTCAAAATTTTTATAAAAGTTTAGAACAGAACCCAACTTATATTTTTTTCCCAAGTCATATATATAATTTAAATAATCAAAAGGGAAGAGATTTTAGAAATCTATTCCATCAATTATAGTCATAAGTACAGATAAGCATGTACTTGTGTTTGTCAATAAAACTTGACTAGATGTAATTTTTATTTATTTGTAAATTAAATAAATAGAAGAGTCAGACTTATTCAAACTTCAGTTAAGATTATCACGACTAATATTATAAAAATAAAATAAAATAAGAAGTACAAGAAAATTTCTATTTTTAACGTATAAATGTGTGATTGGATCAAAAATCTCCTAGAAAGAGTTGGACCTAAGTAAACATATTGACATAAACGAATTGCAAACTTAAGTTCTCAAATAACTTGTATTCTTTATAGATATATTTTTTTCACTTTGCCTTTCTGCTATGTCATTAGGTCTTTCAAGACAACTTTCGTGTGACTTTTGGTCTACCATGTGTCCTTATAACATCTCTATTCACTATGGTTTCATACGGTAAATATTTGATTAATTTATAATTTAACTATGATAAATTAATTGCAGTTCAAAAGCAAATTCCTAAAAAGAAAATGATGAAGGTATTGTGCCTCTACCAATAATCAAACATTAAAGGCCACTATAATGTGCTTTATGTCGCGCAAACCTAAATTAATCGGCCAAGGGGTTACAACACTATTATTATGATACTTATTTATATTATATTAAAAATATGAAGACACTTGTAAATATTATTTGAAATTTTTACTTTTCATTAAAAGATTCTATTTTAGATAAAAGTGTTTTTTTACCAATGATAAAATAAGAACGCTATGAAAAGATTTTTAAATCTTCTTTATTTGAAAGACTTCTATTTCCTCCTTATTTGAATTAAAAAAATACCCGCTAAGAAAAAGAATTCTAATTTACCATGAGTTTTAATTATTGATAGAATCTACAAATATAAGACCTTTGTAAATAAATAGTTTATCAAAGTAAATTTTGTAATGAACTATTTATCTTTTTTATAAGTTCATAATTAAATTTGGTTATTTGTTATCAAATAAAGTACATGCTTTAATCACGTGCAAAGTGCGTACAAAAGACTAGTTTAAATAAAAAATAATAAAAGTGACAGTGTCAACTATGCTGCTTTTTCAAATGTATACAATAAACTAATTAATTTACAATAAATATAACCTTCTTTTATTTACATAAAAAATAGCTCAAAATTGTAAAAAAGATACCTGATTATACAATATAATATGTCAAAAATCATACAAAACATACAACTTCCCAAAAATCATATAAAGCATACATTACAATGTAGATTATTATATATATGCTATACAATATACATTATGATACACTAAAAATTAAATATAACTTGATTATACATGCTGAATGACTTATTTTTTGGTAATTATTTTGGCCAAAGCTCTGATTGTCCCTATATTAAATGAGATTCTGTATCTGAGATTTTATTTAATTTTTCAAATTAGAGCTTTTCACTTGACAAAAAAACAGGGAAGAAATGTTATATGTTATGAGCAGGAGAAGTTGCTATATCAGGGGAAGTTGATACACCATGGACCAGAATGGATTTCATATCCTGACTCCAGGTTCTTCTATTTCCTCGGTTTATTTCCTGGATTATTGGTCTACTCTTTGCTTATGAAAAACGAGTTCAAGTTATACACATTGTTGGTCTAGGCGGAGCACCAGAGTCAAAGGTGTAAGGAGATTCATCTGAACTCCGTTCATAATAAAAGTGCATACTTTTTATGTATGTATATTAGATGTTGAATTCACAGTTACTTTAGTTAATTTTTTGAATCTTGGCTCTACTTGTACTCATTAAATATGGATACTGAGACAATACATATTATATGGCAAATTCCCAGAAGTGGCTCGCCCCAATTGGAACACTAATGTTGTCAAAAAGAGCCAAACATGTTGTTTAGAGGCCAAGGATTGAGCTAGTTTTGTGAGTCAATGCAAACATCCACTAAAAGGAGTAGACCGATGGATAGAAATAGAATGGAGGAATTTTTCCAATGAAACAAGAGAGAACAGAGATGTTGAAGCTCGATTGATGGAGATTACATGACTTCATGAAAAAGGGCCATCTTATTGTTAGTTTAGACCAGCTAAAATATATAGCTTATGTTACGCCATTGATAATTACAAACAATAGACCATTTAGCCAAAAATTTTAATGTGTATCCAGATTGGCCAGCCCAAAGAGGAAGCTTTTAAGGGCTGCTATGAGCAACAACATAATAAGAGTTATCCAATTAGATCTTACAGAATCGTAAACTCCACAAAACCAATTGATTTCTACCAAATAGAAAAATATTCAAAGTAAATCCTGACGTTTGTGTTTCTTTAGACACAATTAAGTTTATGTTATTCAATTCAACTCACCAATCAGATTGACAAAAGCTTCAGTAAAGCTCTCCCTTTGAATTTGAACACCGACAAGATACACATCGGTGTGAAGATCTGTTTCTGCACTCCATAAGTTTGAAGTTTATGGGTAAAAGATACTCGGAAAACATTTACAGATTTACGAAATGTTCCTATTATCCATAAATGTTCACCGAGTCCTTTGGCCTCATAAACTCCATTGAAACACCGGCGGAAGAAAGATGCCACAGCTTCTAGGGTTGTAGTGCAGCTGGTTAAACTTATAGCCGATCTAGTAAGTATATGGGCTCGAGCCTCTATGGACATTTTTTTGGGCCAAGTACACAATGGCTAAGCCTAAACATTTGATATTTGGGCTAACGGTACAGATATCCGTTTTTGAAAAAACTAAAAATTTTCCGACACAAAGATAATTATTATACATTTTAAATGTATTATTTTATAATTACAAATATTTTATATACACAAATATTTGTTTTTGAAAATCATTAATTAACTAGTATCCGTTTTATATATAGATATAAATCAATTAACAATTAAAGTATTTAGAAAACACGTCAAAGTAGCAACAAATATAACTTGAAATATTATTTTTCAAGAAAAATTTAAACATATTCTTGTCGATTTCTGTCGATAAAGAATGTCTTCGTGATTATTTTCCTCACGCAATAGTTGGAAGCACAATTTTTTAACATTTTTTAAGCATAATAAGTGTTCCATGGAAGCACATCATCACTTGATATAATTTTAAGTTTTTAAGTATTTTATACTTTGATTTGGTCCTCATTTTATTTTTTTCATTAGTTTGCATGGAAAAGTAATTTTAAAAACATCGAATAAAATCGAACCGAACATGAAAAAGTCGAACTGAAACAAAATATTTTGATTCAGTATATGGGACACACTATCAAAAATCGAAGAACCAAATTAAAATTTGCTAAAACCTAATTGAAGAACCAAACGTCTACCCCTGATCGCGTTCAAGGATTGATAAATTTAGATATTCATAGCACCTAATTCAGTTTTGTGAAGACCAAACAGTAGATCATTTTGTCTAATGTTTAGTATGATTTGTGAAGGTAAAAAGTTCAATCATCTTTTATTTGAATATATGTAAAAATTGATTAAACTTTTAGTTATATATGTTTGAATGTTTTTCATGTATTTTTGCACCTCAATACATGTAACATGTATATGTAAACAAAAAATGCTAATTTTATTCTTCGAATTTCAACAATGCAACACTTGAATAGTAAAATTCATATAATAAAGAACAAAACACATTCATCAATTTATCAGAAACATAACGAATCTTACAAATTCATTTTAATACCCTTCTATTTTTCTAGTCTACACTTTAGTCATTCATAATTTTTTTTAAAAGGCTTGACCCTTACCTATTTATTTATTACAAAAGAATAACATATGTTCTAGATGATAGACTCAAAATATTTAAAGTTTTCTCTTTTGAAAATAGATTGAGTAGTATCACTGGCCTACCTAAGTCCAATAGTTTTGACACCATCATGGTGGTAGTGGACAGATTTTTCAAGTACGCCACCTTCATGCCGGCCACATCAGGTTGCAACGCCAAAGAGGCTGCACAATTGTTCTTTAAGAACGTTGTAAAGTATTAGAGGCTGCCAAAACACATCATCAGTGATCAGGACCCTCGCTTTATGGGAAAATTCTGGAGGGAATTATTCCAACTCCTTGGCACGGAGCTATATTTCTCTACCAGCTTCCATCCTCAAACGGACGGACAAACCGAGCGGGTCAATGCATTACTAGAATGCTATCTGCGGCACTATGTAAGCTCCAACCAACGGGATTGGACAAAGCTGTTGGACATAGCCCAATTTTCCTACAATATGTAGCGGAGCGAGTCCACTGGGAAGACACCGTTCGAGCTTGCTACGGATCAACAACCGTTAGCTCCCCACTCATTGCCAATAGCATTTGAGGGGAAGAGTTTGGGCGCCTATCACTTGGCGAAAGGATTCGAGGAGCAGTTAGACACTGCGAAATCACACTTAGCCAAAGCGGCCAAGCGGATGAAGAAATTTGCCGACCGATCGCGACGTCCAACAAATTACAAAATCGGAGACTTGGTGTTGGTAAAATTCAACTCCAGGCAGTTCAAGGCACTACCGGACGTCAATCCCAATTTAGTGCGCAAATCTGACGGACCTTTCAGGATCCTTGCCAAGGTTGGCAAGATCTCGTATCGGTTAGAGCTCCCACCGGCTTATAAAATTCATCCGGTCTTCCATGCAAGTGTTCTCAAGCCTTACCATGAGGACAAGGAAGATCCGGGCAAGGGACAGTCGAGTTGGGCACCTCTTACCGTCACTGCCTCCTTTGACAAGGAGATCGAGGTCATTATGGACTGCGAGGCAGTCAGAAAACGGGGACAATCGGTCAAGGCTATGTACTTGGTTTATTGGAAGGGCCAATCGCCTGAAGAAGCGACTTGGGAAAGTTCCGAGGATCTATGGCAATATCGGGACAAGATTGTCGAGTTCAATCGTATGCAGTATGCGCCGAGGTCGTCGCATCATCAGGCGGGGGAGCCTGACATGGCCCGCGCAAATTTCATCAAAATTTTGCGCGGAGACATGTCCACTGCGCGCACCAGTGCCCAACGGCCTACGTGCACGCCACTGTCTTTGCCATCGCCAGCATGCGCCCACTTCAATGTCTGCTTCATCTCTCGCAAGATATTTAAAGCCTCACTTTATTTTAATTAATTCATTTGTATATTTTTATTATTTAATTTATCTTTTAAAATTTATGTCGTATCATTTAGATTTTAAATGTCAAACAATTTCATTTTGATCATAAATTTGAGTGTGGCACTTCTAGATTTTTTGAATAAAATTTACATATCTAAAAAAAATACTATAGACAACGATAATTTAATTAAAAAAATATTTTAATATACATGAAAAATTATGATTAAAATAATCTTGTTCGATTCTTCAAATTGAAAAGATGTCATATAAATTAGGACGAAGGAAGTAATTAATAGCCATTTTTTATTTTTCTCAAGTATAAATATTGAGTCTATAATATTATGTACAAATTTTTCATAGAGTTGAAATAAAGAATATTTCAATTCGCTCTTTTTCAATGCTCTCAATACTAGTTTAAATCCTTAGCTAAAATTTTATAATATAATTCTTACTGATTTTCAACATTAATGCCTCTCAGCTAAACTAAATAAAGAATAGTACAATATGCATAACTCTCTAATATTTTCATATTTAACTAGTTTTACATATACAGAATTCTTATATTCTGTCAACTTTAACAGTTTATTTTATCAAGTCATATAACTAACTATATTATTATCATATATTTTAACAATATATTACTATATTATTATACGCCGTGCGGCAGAATTCTGTGTCTATGCATTATTGATAAGGAATAACATGTATACAAATGTCTTAATCAAGGATGCTTAAAATTAGCTTGCTGAAATGTTCTATATTATGACGTAATGTTCTCTTCTTATTGGAAAATTCCAATCAACAAAAAATTTCAAACATCCCAACATGAAACATGTATTTTGATGAATTTTGAATAATACGTCTTTTAAACTTTAACTTATATATAAAAAAAATTATTATGTTTTGTTATTCTCTTCACAGATCATGGACAAAAAAAAGAAAATATTGAATGGTAATTCAATTTACCCTTATTTAAAGATGAATGTTAGCTCTTGTATTAGAAACATTGAAAGGACATTAAGTAAATTTCTCAACGAAAGCCGTTGTTTATGAGAGAGAAGACTATAAGACATATATGAAGAATAAGGGTGGCATAGAAAAAAATTACAGTTATTTTTTAATAAATATGTATGATTTAAGTGATGGAAAATATTCTTTTGCGAGAATACACAAACATGACCCTTAACTTGGCAAATTTTTTAAGTTGGATCTTAAATTTTGATACTGCACAAATATGACCCTCAACTTGGTAATTCCTAAACAAGTAGGCACATATTAGTCGCTGACGTGGCGCGTGAGGTACAGTGGCGCTGACGTGTTTTTTCAGCCAATTATGTCATGCCATGTTTGTCC
>JAOTQR010078922.1:0-10916 GCA_025774065.1 Solanum ossicruentum
TTTAGGCCATATTTCAATCCCAACAATTTATCCCAATTAATAATTAATCTTAGGAAATTTCGGGGTTTAACACAAGTAGAACCCACAGGGGTCTCGTCAGACCATACAAAGTCTCTCAAGTGTCACAACGGTCGCTGGCGTCGATGACACCTCGGCAAACTTTGGTGTCGGTAGTAGAAGTCTCCAATATCATGACGAGCTTTAGCACTGATGATAACTCGACGGACTCTGGCGCTGAGAGGGAGATATGAGGTAATACATCTGTCTCAGGGCCAATGCAATATAGATGCAATGCATGTCAAGGCACAATATCAAGATGTATATCAATAATAATATGCCTTGGCGAAGTCTGGCGCTGGCAAATAGATCTTAAGTAATATGATTGTCTCAAATATCTTAGTGCCTCAGCGGTACAGATGTCATATGAGACGTATACATGCCAATGGTACAATACGAGTAAATATATGCAATATTACATGATAGGGATATGCAAAATAGCTATAATGTCACAACGCTATGTCAAATGCATCAACTAGTACCACAAGGCCATCCACAAGTCTCATATCATTTCCCTCTTGTCAATAATCCGAATACAATAAAACCAGACTCTTCAAGTCACAAAATATGCTCATATATCTTAATGGTATAATAATTTTCATCAATTCACCACATAAGTCTCCCAATGGTATCACAAGTTTCATATAATCACATTTACATCCAACATATCTCAATTCACAAGATTTCATCTAAATTTATCGATTGAATCATAAATTACTCAAATTTTGACATAATCGGTATCACATTTTCATCATAATTCTAGCATATCAATTCGATTTCTCATAAATTATCTATATCTTACAATTATTACATGAATATATCCAATACCTCAAGTCCAGTCCCCAAAAGGTTAACTAAACCTACCTCGATGTCGAAACCACACTCGGACAAGCTTGCAATCAACTTAATCCTCCAACCAATTTCCAAATCAATCAATCGCAATCAAAAATAGATATTATGCATCAAGAGATAAACTTTGATACCCGTATTGACATGAATTAGGCTTAGGGGCATATGGCAAAAATTAGAGCTAAAATTTAAAGTTCTCAAATCTGGAAATTGACTTTAAAATCAGGTTCTATACGAAAAATGGAGTCCATGGATGAAAATTTCACAAAAATTGAGTTCAAATCGAATGAGACATCACTATTTAAAACTTCAAAATCATACACCAAAAATTCTCAAATTTGGACATTCAAAATCATGAAATTCAAAAAAAAAATTAAAATAAAAATCATGGAAATTAATCAAAATGATGTTAGAAACACTTGCTCAAAAGGTTTCCACGAAAATCCTCGTAAAAAATCACAACAAGGGACCACCATCTAGTACTCGCGAACGTGGAGATCTTCACGTGAATGTAGAGAGTAGGTACACTATACCTCCATGAACATGGAGAAGAGTTCCATCTGCACCAAAAAATCGACACCAACACAACTCAGCCAACAACAAAACTCGATATGATTCCTCGAAATTCATCCAAGCTAAAGCTTTCACAAACCAAATATGTATTCATGCCAATAACAATGCTTCGTACTCAATGGAACACTCAAAATTTGATTTTAAGGTCTCCTCGACACATTTACCAATGCAACTGAAATAAACTAGTTTAAAACTCAAAGACTAAAACTGCCCTCGGTAACTCCAAAAATTATGAAGACCATTTCTAGAGTGAGTTTCACTATCTATAACTATTGGAACTGTCAAAATTTTGATCTGAGCTTTCGATCTCCAAATATTAACCAAAGTCAAACTTTGGCTCCGGGAACTACTAAAAATGCAACTTTGGGCCTAAAAATCTCATTTTAACTCCAAATTCAGTTTTGTAACTTCTTCTAGACCAGATTCGATGTTTGGAGCTGATGGAATCGATGAATTTCTGATCGGACGTCGAAAATCAGAATGATACAAATACTCACCTTTTTAACAACTTAAACTTCCAAAATCGCCAAAACTCATATTTTCAACTTTTAAAACTCAAGATTTTAGTTTCAACAATACAAATAGTTCAAAATAGATCCAAAGCAACTTATGAAAGAGCAAAACAACAATTTTCACATATAAATTCAAAAATGGCCAACCAGGTCATTATAGTTTCTACCATTAGATTTCTAAAACCTTGAGGAACTTTTCTATATAAAAAATTTCAGATTTTTTACTCATTTTACGGTATCAAATTTTTAAACCATTTAACCTTTTTTTCGAATTGCATGATTTTGGTGTGATTAGCTTCAAATTGTGACTGTGAATTTATTTTTGATAGATTGTAGTGCTTTGGAGTATAATCAAAAAGGAAAAGCTATGGCTTTGGATTGATTGTAACTTTTTAGTTAAGATAAATGTATTTTTAACCTATGATTAAGTGTTGAACCTTGTATCCCCTAATTATTTGATTGAGATAAAATATGAGTTGATTGAAATATTTAATTACATGATATGAATCGTGGAATGAGAGGAAGTATTGTCAGTGATGTATTAATTGATGGGAAAATGTGAAAATTCGTACATAAGAAATGAAATATGTGTACTGATGTATCTATTGAGATATATTTGTGTGACATTGTATTGTTCCATATGTAATTCACTCATCCTCTATTTACGTGATCATTTGCGATGGATTGTGAAAATAAGATAAAAGAGAGATATTGATATGTGGGACTGAGGTTTCTACCTGTCGTGGTTATGTTTGAGGTTACTTTCGGCGAGTATAATTTAGATATGGATATTTGGGACCAAGATTTCTATCGATCAGTAATTTAGTCAAGGTTCCTTCCGGCTTGTCAAGTCTCTTCGATGGATACACAATCCTTATGAAACCCCAATGGGTTCCGGCCTGAGTTGTTCAGCAATGTGTATCGTAGGATAAGGATGCATCACGATTATGTGCCATTGCAATGCATCATCCTGCATTTCACTTATGTTTGTATTATAATTGAAAAGTTGAGTTAAATGCTGATATGTATATATGAATGTCCTGGACTACTGCTTTTGTTGACTATGAATTCCTTGAAATTGTGCTACTGATTGAATTGTATAAATGAATATGTGTATATATATTGTTGCATATTATGTATGTTGGATTTTCTTACATGCAAGGTTGTAGTTTCGGAGGTATGGGTTGGGATGGAAGGAGTACTTGCATTCTTCATTGCTTTACTTAGGTCTACAATACATTTGATGGATACCATGTAATTGGTATTCATCCTTGATTCTACACTTGTGTAGGTTCTAAGCTCGGACAGTGAGTAGTATTTTTCCTTAATCATTCGAGGCTTCCCAAGAGACTTAGTTAGGTAGTTGTTGTCATCTGATAGACTCTCTTGTTTCTGTCTTCGAGAAGCAAAGACGTTGAGAGTTGTATTATTTTCTACTAAAATAGTGGCTTATACATGTGACATCAATTCTGCGATGGTTTAGGTTATGGCTTCTATTCCCTAACCTTACCTTTTGGCTATTTAGATTATATTATTGCTTTAGCTTCCGCATTTCTTTATCAACCCTGTTTAAATTGACTTGTCTCGGTGGGTCAAAGGCAAGTGTCATCATAGCCAATTGTATGTCGTGACAATTCCATTTATTCTGATTACATTTACAAGTAATATTAACATTGTATTCTTAGTGTGATTCAAACTCAACCTTGTTGGATTATATATTTGAACAACAGGCCGCTTGATACTTTGTTGTGAGGTGTACTTTGGACATATCAATATACACGTGAAACGTACGCGACAAAAAATGAATCAACCTTTTAAGCCTTGTTGCGGAAAGCGAGAAACAAATTTCGTTTTCTAAAATAATTATATGCTGGATGAATTTTATTTTCCCTTTTCCATTAAATTGTGCCAGAGAATATAATATTACATCATTTCTCTAATTTATTTTCTCCCACAATAAATTATTAGATTAGGATGATAGAATTATTCTACGACTTTGACTGCATATATGAAAATGAAAGAAACTATTCCGAATTGGAAAAGAGAATATTATAACTTTATAGAGTCTAGGAAAAAAGAAAATAAATGGCAAACTGATGAGTCACTATGGCTGCTGGTTGGAACGTAATTAAAACCAAAAGTACAACTAACTAGCATACCCTATTTTTATTTACATGTATTAAACAATTCACACTGAAATTCTATTTCAATTAAGTTAGTTATTGTGAAAATGATAGATTTGTTTTTTTTTTTAAAAGCAAAATCACTAATTATTGGACCGCATATATCAACAATTTTAAATAGAAAGACAAAAGGATTGACCTTTTACACAATTTTGATTTGAACAAACTACTAATTTGTATTTACTTGTCGGCAAATAATGATTTGACAATGAGCAACCAAACTAGATATTTATACTTCACTGGTGGAGTCGGCATTTTCGTTAAATATGTTCATATTTTTAGAATATGAGTGAAAGATTTTTATATTAAAAATCTTTAATAATTGATATATATTAAAAATATCTATATTACTTCTACATTAAAAAAAAATAATGTTCATCTGACCATCTTTTGATGAATCTAATGCTGGACATGTGATGCTTATGATTTGGTATTAGGATTACCCTGTATTAATACCTCCTCTGTAATGGAAATAAAACATTTTTTTGGAAAAGGTGTTGGGTATCAACATTATTTTTTGCTATTTTCAACCATTACCTTGAGTGATCATTGTAGCCCACTTTTACACGTATTGTCTTTTCCTTTGTAAATCACGTAGATTTATACAAAATATATTACTGTGCACAATCTTCTATACGAATTTTAAGGTATGAAATTTTATTTTTATTTCAAATTTTTACCACCGACATGCATGTACTACACCACGTAAGTCATAAATAATCAAGATTCAAGATGTCTTTTAGGTTATTCAATCCAAAGCCAACAAATATTTGTCAACAACAATGACAATAAGGGATATAAAACCCAACCTCACCTAAGTTTTGAATAAATTGTCAGTACATTTTATTATGTGATGGTCCTAATCTTTTTAATTTAATTTTTTTAATACTTACCGATTTTTTTTCATATCTAATATCGTACATCTATTAAGATGATGTTATTGCATATTTAAATTGATTTTTGCACTAATTTTGGTATTAATGAAGCTGCATCACTGCTCATTTTGATACCTATAAAATTATTTTTGATATTTTACATACTTTTTCTTTGTTTATTAAGTTGTCTTACTTGTAAAGTTGATACATTGCGCAAGTTTTCTTCATTTTTTTGGTGTATAAATTTGCAAGTTATTCTGGTTCATGTCATTGGATCAAAATTGGACCAAAATTACAAAAGGTAAAAACAAATAAGGAAAAATTACCTAATTACATATTTTTGATCCTTATTTACTTTTCTTCCCTATCATATCAAAATATTTCAAAAATTCCTATTTTCCTTCCTAAAAATCTCTCATGTGGATACATAATTTCTTGCCCAAATTTAAAACATATTAAATTCCACACTTTACTCCCCCAATTTTTTTTTCGCCTAAAATCACGAAGAACGTTGTCAAATTTGAATTTTAAATTTACCATATCTCCTTTATCGTCTATGCTATTCGAATTGCAGTGTACGTTCATCTTCTTCTTCTTTTTTTTTCTTCTATTTTTAATTAATGCTCCTTCATTCAGCATTGAGATTACCCAATAACCAAAGTATGATCGTACATAGGACTATGAAATCCTAATAAGGCAAAAAATAGGTTAAAAAGATTTACGATCAAATATACATGAAGAAAGTAAAGAAAATTGCAACACCTACTTCAATTGTCAAAGTGTAGAAAACCCTAAAGAATGTTGAAAAAATAATTTTGTATCTCAAATAGATTTATTTTATCTATTGAAAACCAATTGATTCGATAGCCTTAAGGGCTGACATTTATTTTTATTCCTTAAATAACCATTGATTGGTAATTAATCCTTTTTATTACTCATTATAAATGTCCTTAATTTGTTGACTTTTAATTTTCCCAATGATTTTTCTTAAATGTAAATTGTCGTACTGACATTAGGTTTATGTCATTAAGATTCCTTTCTGACTGTTAGACATATATATTTTTTATATATGCTATTTTGTTGATAAATACAAAGTGTGGGAGTGAAAAATAGTGAGAGCATGTTTCTTCATCTTCTCTTTTGTTGGGTTTATATTACTTTATTCTTTGTTAGATTCTGGCTTCCAGTTTTATACTAGAAGAGTTTATTGAATTTTGGGAGATATATCCATATCAGGTGAATTATCCTTAAGGACAGTGTCTTTTGATATGCGTCAAGCTACATGAATTTTATACAAGTGTTCGTGATGATGTTTGTGATAAAATAATATCATGTTCGTGCAGATAAAATATTTTTCGTAAAATTTCCAACGATTTTAGGATATTTCATACTCTAATCTTGTGGAAAATAGTTCTTTCAATATTGAGAATTTGGCGTGACTGGAATGTTGAAATTACGATAACATAAATGTTTCCCACAGATGTAAAATTTGCGATATGGAAAAATAAGTAGCAACGATGTATCCACAATTAAAGCAAATTCAAAGTTCACAATTGTTGGTGGCTTGGAGTAATTAAATATTACTTGGGATGCTAATGACCACTTTCATTAGCAGGTCATGACTTCTGTGTGTATTAATACATACACAGAAAGGTATGAACATAATTTGGTTTACAGATTCAAAGTAATTAAACATATAGTTAAATTTTCAATATCCCTCAATGCAGAGAAGATTCAGAGAAATGAGAATCCCATTAAGAAAATTAAATTTTGCTAGCGGATGATATAAATTATTATAGTCATTTCTCAAGTGAATCTTATGGCTAATATTTGGATTGAAAAATTATGTGTTAGACTTTAATGTTGTTGAACACATTTTGTGAACTAAAATTTTTGTGTCCTACACACAAATGGAAGAAGAAGAAACATTTATATATGTTGATGATTCAAGAGCTACTCAAGTTCTTAGAATGCAAAATTCTTCTTAAATTTTCACATCCATTGGCATTATATGAGGTGATACATGATATAAATATTAGTGCAAGTAAGCACAATAAGTAACATATGATAATAGATACCAAAAGTTAAAACTTACATGAATATAGGCTAGTACCACGACAAAAACAGTGGTCTAGACTATCACAAAATCAAAGACTTCATGAATAAACTAATACTATGATAATGCTCGGAATCTACTAATTTTCTATCCCCATTCACGATTTTCACATCACCCTATCTAAGGTCATGCTCTCAATAATTTGAAGATATGCAATATCATGTCTAATAATCACCTCTTTCTAATACTTTTTTAGTCCATCTTTACCCATCCTCATCCCACTTTCTCTAGCCTTTTACGTACCTTATTGGGGCACCTATACATCTCATTTTCACATGCTCAAACAATCTCCATCTCCTTTCCCTTTTCTTCTCCTCTACAAAGGTCACTCTCACTTTGTTAAGGATTCATTATCCTATTACTCTTACTATGCCTATACATCAATCTTCGACTGTGCAAAATCGAAGAATTACAAATGACCTTATAAAAAGAATTTAATTGTATAAATCGAAAACTGAATATTGTTGACAGAAGAATTGGAAAACCTTACTGAAACCTAAATCCTCATTTCATCCGCTTACATCTTCCGAACATGTTTTTGAGACGAGGGTTCCCAGGAAACAACCTCTCTACTTCTACGAGGTAGTACTAAGGTTTGCGTATATTCTACCCTCCCCAGACCCCACTTGTGAAATTCCACTGGGCATGTTGTTTGACATCTTCCGAACATGAAAAATTTTGATTGGTCAATACTTTCTCCCATACAACAATGTTGGTGTAACTACCATTTTATAGAACTTACCGTTAAATTTTGATGGTATGACATCATCGTCGATCTCTCCATTTTTCTTGAATCAAAGACTCAAGATAATTTTTCTCTTTTGGAGACAATGTATGTACTAAGTCTCACTTACACATTGACTCATGTGTTGCATCATTGAATTCATACTCCTAATATTTTATTTTGGTCTTAGTCAATTTGAATTTTTTAGATTTCACAATCTGTCTCCACACTTTTAAATAATATTAAATTATTTTAGTTTCCAAAAAAATATTAATTTTATGAACCACTTTTGAAGGAAACTTCATAAAAATATATATTTGAAACGCTATTATTTAAATTTAGATTTTCTTGCTTGGCTAAATATAATAGAGTTCCGCCCAAGTACTCTTTTTCAGAAAAAAAAAATGCCTATAAAGTAAATTGTGCATCCAAAAAAGTAATTAAACAAATACATGAGTAATATTTATTATTTAGCTTAAATTATTTGGATAAACATAATAAAATCTGAGAATTTCATCCAAATAAGGTACATAACTGAAATAAATAGTCACTACATTTAAATAAGGAATAAAAAGAAAGCTCACCGCTGAATATGGCTAAAGATAATAATATCTAAGCCAAGTGATTTTTATTTTACTTTATAGATTTTGTCTTTGAAAAGAAAAATATAAACGGTTAGAACAGATACTAGTTATCAAAATTTCATGTCATGCACCGGTTCAATATTTATTTATAAATTTATTTTGTGAGATATTAACTAAATATATTAAATTATTTTATGAAGTTAAAAATAAATATTTGATAAATATTTTAATATTGATAAATTTTAAGCGGTATTGATATGTGATAGTAAATCGTCGCCTTTTGTTTTGAGTAAATATAATGTGAAGAGACCTATTGAGATATACAAAACAACAACAACAACATACCTAGTAAAATCCCACAAATGAGGTCCAAGAAGAGA
Source organism: Solanum ossicruentum (assembly GCA_025774065.1). Taxonomy (NCBI): domain Eukaryota; kingdom Viridiplantae; phylum Streptophyta; class Magnoliopsida; order Solanales; family Solanaceae; genus Solanum; species Solanum ossicruentum. The sequence continues at coordinate 8,854 of JAOTQR010078922.1, forward strand.
CCTATTGAGATATTCATAATTAAAATATTTTTCGTCACTAATTATTGATTTTTTTATTGAAAGTAGTTATAAAATATAAGAAAATATTATCAATATTCAAAACAATAAAGTTATATAACCAACTAATAAATTTAAAACTAAAAGTTATAGCTAAAGTGGACCCATAATTTTTTTAAAAAAATTGTATAACGAATTAAATTAAAGTAACATAAAAAAATCATTTTTTTTAATTTTTACGAAAATGACTTGCTAAAGTAGGCACCTCGACGAAGATGTGATTGCTTCACCCTTAGCTCCCTTTTATATTGTGATGACACAAACGTTGTACGACTTTGTTGGAGCTTGAAAATTTTGATTTCGGAAAGTTTTGGACTAAGGTGACACTTCAAGGGAGACCTCATGGTTCGTGTGAGGTGATCACATAGCCCGTGTGGCCTCCAGTGAAGTGGCCCTTGGCCTCAAGTTGGGTGTTTGGCCCTTGAAAGTGGTGATTTTGACTAAGACACACCACACTTGGATCCTCACGGTCCGTGTGACACTTCAGGGATCGTGTGGTGGGCCGTGTGGTGGCTTTGGCTTGAAATCTCACAATTTTGGAATCAAGTTGGTCACACGGCCCCTCATACGGCTCGTGTGGTGTCACACGGCACATGAGGCCGTCCGTATAACTTCCGAAATGAAAATTTTTCTAAGTATAAAATTATCGTCTCATAACTTGTCATGGAGAAATTTTTGTCCAAGGGAGGTGACACGGGCAGTGTCACGGTCCGTGTGACACCACACGGCCCGTGTGACCCTCTCGTGAAGTCGATTTCATCAAATTTTTCTAAGTATGAGATTTCTATTTCGGACCTTCGTCAAGCAAAATTTTTCTAAGTATCGATTTACTAGTGGTGATGTGCAATTGTTCAACTCTTTCTATTAATGGCGTTTTTGTAAATATGATTTATTCTAATGTTCTTTTGTGACATCCTATGCTATCTAAAGACTTTCTAAAGGCCTAAACCCTATTTCTAATATTCAAATTCATCCTTCACATTTGGAAACTCTCTCAAGCCTCTCGTAAAGAACTCTCGTGGGTTGGGAACTTGAAAATTAAGGAAAACTCATTTCTTCTCCAAATTTCTCTTGAAACTCCTCATTGGTCAAGATATGTGGTTTTTGATCCTTGGTTCCTTTCAAACAAGGAGACCCAAATTCCTTTCAAGCAATTTTCATAAATTTAGCTTACTTTAAAATGTAGGTTTTCAATTTTATGATTCATTAAATTCAATTATTGTGTGGGTTATGTTTACTTACTGATTTTAAGTTGTAAAATGATGGTTTACATTGAGATTATAATATGAATGTGCATGTCCCCTTTTAAAGTTTGAACTAAGCATGAATGATTTATAATATAATTTAAATATGGATTTAGATATGGATTTAGTTTGATTTCATGTTATATTATTGATTTTATATTGAATCTCATTTACCCATGCTATTCTCACATCACTCATGGCATATGCATGCATGAACATGAAATTTTTATGAAACTTATAAAGTGGGTTAAGCCCAACTATACTTATGTATATGATTTCGATAAGATTATAGTTATGAGAAGAATGTGATCACATAAATATCTAAGATTATGGCACAAGGAGCAAATATGAGCATTTACACCACTATATTTAGGGGAGCATCGATTGAGGATTAAGTCGGAGTGGGCTATCCCCAAGGGTCCATACTCATCTCTCAAGAAGAAGCTCTAGAGGAGCTATCCTATGCATGAAAAGTATTACATGTAGAATGTTTGGCTTTTAGTCTATTATCTATGATCATGAAGAACGTGTTTTGGCCATTATGCCTAAAAATGCATGTAAACGATTTGAAGTCTTATGCCTATTTTACAAGCGCACACACACACACACACACACACACACACACATATATATATATATATATATATATATATATATATATATGTATGTATATCAGCTACACATATATAATTATTTGACAGATATATACATACAATTTGACAAATATACATATACAAGTCGCCTTCTCGCCTCTCTCTTGAT
>JAOTQR010078923.1:0-42862 GCA_025774065.1 Solanum ossicruentum
GGGTAACTTGTAAATCATATCAAAACTTCACAATAGTTCATAGATTTCATAGCTTGAATCATGTATAGTCTCAATAGGCAAAGATCACTTAATAGTATAAAATGAGTATTTACGCATAATGAACAAGTTTGACAAAACCCCAGCATATTTCATGCTCATATTTCATAATAATATATACCCATAAGAAATGCAACTTGAAATCATGCAATTTTCATTAAAAGGAAGATTGAGCTTCATGGGTGAAAGGAACCCATGAATAAAACCCACATACCTTAGACTTTGAATTTCTTGAAATTGAGTTGAGGAAAACTTGAAGCTTGGAATGGGGACTTGAAATCCATAACTTGTTCTTGAGTTTCCTTGAATTCTTATTGGGGTTTGGTAGAGGCTCTTGGGAGAATTTTAGAGTGTATTCTAATTGGAAGGAGTGAATTTGATCTTTAGAAATGGGGTTTAGGTCTTTAGGAAGGGTCAAGATAGCATTCGCATCCCCAAAAGACTAGTAGAAATAACTAAATATATGAAATGCTATTAATGAAATGAAAATTTAGCAAAAACCCGTATAAACCCCTACACAGATGAGTTCTACAAAAAGGGGCATAACAGCTTCATTTGAACTCTAAATAAGGTGAAATCAAGTGCATTGGAACGATAATTCAAAGAGCTTTAATTTTCATGGGCCACCCATTTTCTTGTGTGCTAAGAGATATGCCCCTTTAAAGTTGACCCTCCTTTCGGTACGTGTGCAAAACTTAGCCAACGAAAATTTCTTTGAACTTGACTTCATGTAGGTGACCCATGATGGTCTTTAATGATATGAATAAGCTTGACATGGATTTGAATGAGAGGTTGAAGTTTGAATGAATTTCTTGAGACCCAGAATGAGTTTGGGGCACTGAAATTTGGATGAAATATTTTGCTAAGTGTTAGAGATGGTTTTGGGGAATCTCTTGAATGATATGGAATTGAAAAATGAATACATATAGATGTTTTTACGCATAGAAATGATTAAGGCCAAGACCCAAAGGTCTTGGACCGGAACAAGAAAACTGGCAACAAAAATACATAGAAACGTACCCCTAGCATGTCGCGCTGGGGGCGCAAATTCCTCTCTGGAAATCACCACTTTGGAATATCAAATTTTGATAGTTCCTCTAAAATAGGGGTTAGACCCATTACCCACTCAAATTTTTACCCCTGATCAAAAATATGAAGTTGAAATTTTGATATCACGCATGAATTACGATATATATGAAAATTATGAGTTCAGACACTTCAAGGAACTTTTTCAGTCACTTTTTTGGGTTGTTTTAGATATGATATAGAGTGGGTGTTGATATTATTATTATAACTTAAGTTGGGCAAGTGAAGATCATTCGTGCTGGGGATGGGTGATTTTATGAGAGTGCATTGAGATCGTCTGGACAGACTTGTAGAGATCATCTGTGTCGCTATATAGATATTGCAAGTCCACCATGGGTCACAAAATCTTGATGTATTCCCAAGAGGTATTTTATATATATGACATGAGATGACTTGGCATTTGAGGTATATTATTTCATGGTGTTGGGTTGCATCTCATTATACTCTTCATTCTTGTTGATTATGCTTTATTAGCGTTGGATATCTTGTGATATTTGACTACTTCTATTTTGATTCCACTTGATTGTTAAATATAGTATGAACTTATAAAATTAGAAGATAATATTTTATATATATATATACTCTTGTCAGTACTTCTTTATTTTTCGGTAATGAGATATACTGGGCACATGTTGTTTTGTACTCATACTACACTTGTTGCACTCTTTTTGTGGTGCAGAATCCATTCCTAGTACGAGTGCATCCCGTGGAGCTATTTGAGTTCAAACTTAGATTATCTTGGAGTTGCGATGAACTTCTTGGCTATTATGTAGCCTACACCTCCCTCTATCTCATTAATTATTTTGTTTCTCATATTCAAATAGGATATTTCTTATGTTTAGACTTGTTATCTTAGTTTCAAATTTACATCACTGTTTGAGAAGCTCTTGTACTTATGACACCAAATCTTAGGTGTCATCTTAGCTTTTTGCATTTTCATACTTATGAGGGACATATTGTTGAGGATAGTCGTTTGTTATCTATTGTTCACTTTATTTATTACGTTGATTAGTAACTTATTAGGTTGGTTTACCTATCTGATGGGAGTATAAGTTCTATCATGACTCGTGATTTCTGGTCGTGACAAATTTGATATCAGAACTCTAGGTTCGCCGGTCTCATAAGTACAAGAGCAATGTCTAGTAGAGTTTTGTGAATCAGTATAATGACGTCCATACTTATCTTCGAGAGGCTATAGGACATTTAGGAAACTTCTACTCTTATATTCTGTGTCCTACAAATTTTACTCTATTGAAATTCTAACTTTACTGTCTTATTTTGTTACAGTAGGTAAGGACACGTGCATCTGCAAGTGGTGATCAGGAGCCTATTCTTGCACTTGCTTTTGGTCTTACTACGTAGGGTAGAGGCAGGGGGCAAGTATGAGGTTGAGGAAGAGCTCGCGCTACAACACATGTGGGAAGACAGAAGCCAACAGCTACCAGGGCCATACTAGGGCAGTACGTCATGACACATATATGATTCACAAGGATATGCAGGGTCATGTTGGAGAATATGGACCCTCTCAGGCTCCACCTGCTTTTAGTGCCACTCCAGTGCTTCAAGATACTTTTGTTCATATACTAGGATTCGTAGAAGGGATGGCTCAAGCAGGAACGGTGCTGGTCCCCTTTGATGGTTCATAGACTCATTTTGAGGCTAAACTCTAGATTAGATGGTTGGTTCAGGTTCTCAGACACCAGGTACTAAGCCAGTTGTTGCTACAACTCCTCATTTTGATAATATAACCTTACCGAGTGTTACATCACATTTGTGTAATAGACCTGCTATGGTCGTGGATGAGCAGAAGATGTTTGGCAGGTTCAAGTTGATGAATCATGCTACGCGTTTATAGTCAGTTTTATGAGAGGTTGCATAACCTTGGGTTCGTGGAGTCTTATGGAGTTGACTACACGATATTTCAGATGATTGGCCTTGATGAGTAGTGGTGGAGGGATTATATTAGTAGCAGGCCAGCTGGATCACTTTCACTTTCATAGAGTAAGTTTATTCAGGTATTTATAGATAAGTTTGTTCCATGCAGTGAGAGGGAGCATAAAAGGGTCGAGTTCGAAGGCTTACAACAAAATGGTATGTCAGTCGCAGATATGAAGTTAAATTTCATGCCTTGGCTAAGCATGCTTCGATGATAATTCCTACTGAGGCTGAGAAAGTTAGAAGGTTTGTCAAGGAATTGATCCTTCTATTTTCATGGGATTTTCTCAGGTTGCTACTTTTAGTGCTAATTTTCAAAAAGTAGTAGATGATTTAAAGGAGTTAGAGATGATTTAATGTGATGGATTTGAGAAGTGTGAGGGCATGAGGGCCTATCGTTAGAGTGATTATGGTAGTGTTCCACCCAGGAGTCGAGGTTACTCAGGGATGGGTCACCACTATTAGTCTAGCATTGCTATTCATGCTACTATGCCAATGTCTAAAGCTGATCATATTGGGCTTAACACCTCTAGCTCGGCATATACTTCTCAAGGTTCATCTTCTAGACCCTCAGGTCGTGGAAGATATATTAGTCATGCGGGTTCCTCTCATCATCCTATTCCTCATAGAGATTGGTTTCAGTGTGGTGATATGGGACATTTTATGAGAGATTACCCTAAGATTGGTCGTGGTGGTTCACATCAGGATTCTCATGCTTTGACTTCCAAAATTGCACAACCTTCGACTGGGGGACGTGCATAGAGTGGCAGAAGTGGTTCTCATTCAAGTAGAGGTGGAACTTCTTCTAATCAAGGTGGTGGTCGTGAAGGTTTCCAACCTACGGCTTGTCATTCCTAGTATTATACTTTTCCAGCTAGACTAGAGACAGAGACTTCAGATGTTGTTATCACAAGTATTATTCCAGTTTTTCATCGATTAGCTGTTGTATTATTTGACCCAAGCTCTATCTATTCTTATGTGTCCATATATTTTACTTTGAGTTTGGATGTGTTGTGTAAGTCTCTTGATTTTCCAGTATATGTTTCTACTCCTATTGGAGATTCGCTAGACATAGATCAGGTGTATCGATTGTTCGTAGATACTTTGATGGGTTATAACACTATGGTAGACTTTGATGTCATTCTTGGGATGGATTAGTTGTCTCCTTACTATTCTATTTTGACTTGTCATGCCAACACTGTTACATTAGCCACACCTAGGATTCCTACTATAGAGTGGAGAGGCTACACCTGGGATTCCTACTATAAAGTGGAGAGGTTCTCTTAGTTATGCTCCAAAAAAGGTGATATCATTTCTTAGGGCTCATCGACTGGTAGAGAGAGGGTGTTTGGCTTACTTGGCATATATTCGAGATATCGGCATGTAGACTCCTATGCATGAGTCTATTATAGTAGTGAGTGAGTTTCCAGAGGTTTTTCCAGTAATGAGCCCAAAATGTTCCCGCAAAATGTGCCTCAAAAGTGCCCTGAATTGTAATTTCCATATATCTCAAAATTCGTGTGTGATATCGAAAATCTAACTCTATATTCTTGTTCAAGGGGTCAAATTTAGGGGGGAAAAGGTCTAACCCCGATTTTAGAATGAACGATTCCCAATTTCAAATTTCAAGATGTCAAATTCCAAAGGGCTTTCTGTATTGCTAGCGCAATGCGCCCTTGGCTATTCTCTGTTCATTTTTTTAACTCGGTCCACGACTTTTAAGTCTTGGTCCTAAGTGTTCCCATATGTAAAAATACCTATACTTAACCTTATTTCACCCTAATATCACCCAAGACATTTCCCAATACTCATTCAAATACATAGTCTTATATTTCTCTTAAAATTCAAGTGCCAAAACCCTCTCTGGATCTTAAGTAATTCAACCAAGCCTCAAGTCTCCATCTCTAATCTTCTTCAAGGTTTCTTCAAAATATATGTGAGTTTCTTTCATGGGTTCCTTTTACCCATGATACCCCAAGGTTCCTTTTACCTAAAATTGCATGATTTAAAGTTAGATTACTCATGGGTCTTAATTATTATGAATTTCACTGCACACTATGTTGGAATTTCATGAAAGTATAGTTGTTTTAGCAAGTTTTGAGCTTTGAATCTAAGATCTATTGTGAGATTTGATGAAGGATTTTCATGTATATTGCTTGAGGGTGTTACTAAGTATTGATAGATGGTTTTGTATTGGATTTACTTGCATGATTTCACTCTTGAATTGCATGGTTTTACACTGGCATTACACACCCGCCAAGTATTTGATAAAATGTCTTTTTAAGGATTCTTTAAGTTTTGATGGTCTATTGGTTAAGTTATGATTCAAGTGGCTCTATGATGATTATGGGCTTTCCAAAGATATGTTTAACTCTTGGAAATACGGATGACGTGGTAAAGCCGGGTTTAAGCCCTTTCTTAAAGATGGATGGATCTTATGAGTCCCTTTAATCTTGATGCAAGGGTAATGTTGATGATGAACTATTCTTATGTTTGAAGTTAGTCTCACCATTAGAGGTCAAGGATGTTTTAGAGCTACTCGTGTCATGTTGCTATGTATTTGCCAATTATTAAAGCTATGATTAGCTTATATATTTCGTGGGATTAGTTTTAGCACCGATGGATGGAGGGTTTGCTCTCTTTCCTTGAACTATGTTCCACCATAGGACTATGTTATACCGTTGTTATACTAGGGGATCCACTTAGTATACTCTATTATGAAATGCCTAATCCATAATAGGACGGGCTCCCCTAAGGAAGACCACTTGATCCGAAAGGGACGGGCTCCCGTAAGGTAAGGTTGCTCATAATATCCTCTCCAAAATAGGATGGGCTCCCAAAATGAAGAATACTTGATCCAAAAAGGAATGGGATCCCATAAGGTGAAGGTACTCATAAAATCCTCTCCAATATGGGATGGGCTCCCGTAAGGAAGACCACTTGATCCAAAAGGGACGGGCTCCCGTAAGGTAAAGTTACTCATAATATCCTCTCCAAAATAGGATGGGCTCCCAAAAGGAAGAATACTTGATCCAAAAAGGGATGGGATCCCATAAGGTGAAGTTACTCATAAAATCCTCTCCAATATGGGATGGGCTCCTGTAAGGAAGACCACTTGATCCAAAAGGAGACGGGCTCCCATAAGGTGAAGTTACTTATAAAATCCTCTCCAAATGGGACAGGCTCACATAAGGAAGGTTGCTTCTATAAAACGGAATGGTCTCCCATAAGGCGAAGTATGATTTACCTTGGCAAGTAGACCACCTCTTTACCAGTGAGGTTTAATCATCGGGATTCCAAGTTGTAGCTCGCTTGGTCTTATTCAATGTCGGTTAAGGTCTTTTCCCACACTTTTGTATTATGATCTCCACAAAATAAGTGAATGGCAATTATGCTTTACTTTAGTATTAATCATACATACCATATTGTTATTATGCTATCTATTGATTATGATTATGCATTTTGACCATGTTGGCTATCTCTTGTTGCATTGCATCCCACATACTTGGTATATTCAGATGTACTAATGCATATTTTATGCCTACATAATATTATCATGAAGGAACTAAAGCTCCCTTTGATCACCTTCCTCCTCCATGTGGCTAGATAGATTGCTCAAGTTAACTTTTGGTGAGTCCTTATGTCCGGGGACAATATCTACCTTCAATCATGCTTATGGTTAGACTACAGCTTGTATTTTGAGATACCTATGGTTATTATTATGAGGATGTTCCCGGTTGCTTGTATTGGCCCCTGCTAAGTTCTATGTCTAGAGGTGTTATTGGACAAGTTATGTATTATGCTTGAGCTTTGACTGGTTTATATTAATCAAGTGTTTAACTCTTTCCCTCACTCCCAATTTCCCTTGTTATGTTTATCCCTTATTGACATTTTTAATTGCTTCCGTGACTAAGGATATGTAATGATATGCTATGAGGCTTGTTTAGGGTTCCTTCAGGTTTCCCATTCGCCAGTCACAACAAGGCCCTAGGCTTGGGTCATGACATTTTCAACAAACCTGCCAGGTACTCCACCTGATTGTGACATTGATTTTATATTGATCTAGAACCAGGCACTCAACCTATTTCTATTCCACCTTATCATATAGTACCAATCAAACTGAAAGAGCAATTGTCGGATCTATTAATCAAGGGATTCATTAGGCCAAGTATATCTCCTTGGGGTGATCTAGTCTTGTTTGTGAAGAAGAGGGATGGATCATGAAACAACCCCAAAAACTGCCCAAAAATGTGCCTTAGAATGTTTGGAATTTTAAATTCCATATATCTCAAAATCCGTGCACGATATTAAAAATCCAACTTCATATTCTTGTTCAGGGGGTCAAATTAGGGGGATAAGGATCTAACCCAATTTAAGTGAAAACGATTAAGAGATTTCATTTTTTATGATTTTTCTTATCTAGAATCGATCCGCAACAGTGTCGTGATGCGTAGCTTTCACAGACATGTGTTAATTTGGCCTCTGCAATAGGTCTACTTCGCTGACTTGACGTGGACCTATGTATTTTGTTGCCAATGATTTCTATCCTGATCCAAGACTTTTGAGTCTTGGGCCTAAGTGTTCCCAAACGTGTTTTTACTTATACTTAGTCATATTTCATATCATCCTAAACATTCCCCAATATCCTTTCAAACACTTAGCCATATTTTCACTCCCAAATTCAAGTCTCAAAACCCTCATCCAGAATTAAGGATTTCCTTCAAGCTTTAACGCTCCATTTTTAATCTTTATCAAGAGCTTCCTCAAAGTTAAGGTATGTAGGTTTTAGCCATTAGGTTCTTCTACCCATGGTGCCCTAATCCCCTTTCTACTCAATTTATATGATTTAAAGTTGATTTTACAATTTGGTCTACTGGTGTGGACATGTGTATGAACTATGTTAAAGATATGTAAAATTGTGATTGTTTTGCTCTGTTTCAAGTTATAAATCTTAGTTCTATTGTAAGATTTGATGAAGGGTTTTGATGTATAGTACTTGAGGGTGTTGCAAAATGTTGATTGATGGTTTTTCAAAGGATATTGTTGTATTATTTCATCTCTATATTTCATGGTTTTATACTAGTATTGCACACCATCAAAGTTTTTGATAAAATATCCGGATGTGGTTTTTTCAGAAATTGAAGGTACAAAGCATAAAATATGATATGATTGCTATTATGATGATGGAATGAGCTAATGCATATAATATAATCTATATAAAGTGTTGCATTAGACCATGCCCGGTCTGGAGGGACTAAGAGCCAAGATAGCCTAGTTGAGGAGTTAGAATCTCAAACACCAGGGTGGTAGGTGAGATTGCCTCTAACCTAGATGACGGGTTTGTACCTCACACACCAGGGTGATAGGTACAATTATCATTAACCTAAATGAGGGGTTTGTGCCTCACACACTAGGATGATAGGTGCAATCATCACTAACCTACCAAAGGGTTTGTACTTTGGAAATCTAGCTTGGTCTCTTCTACACATATGTTATCCTATATGAGCATGAGTTAATTAAGCATGTTTTTACTTAGGTGTTGATCATACATGTCATATTGATATATTATGCCTATTTCCTATTGTTGTACATTTTGATTAAGATGCTTATCTCTTGTTGCATTGCATCCTACATACTTAGTACATTTAAACGTACTAATGCATACTCTTGCCTAGATGATATCATCATATAAGAACTGGGCCAAAGTTATTCATCCTCCTCCACATGGCTAGATAGGTACTACTCAAGCTTGTGGTGAGTCCTACACTTCAGGAACCTTAGACTATGTTCCTCTTGTTATGTATTGAGACATTCTTCTTATTTTCTATTTTTACTATGAGGGTAAGCCTGGTTACTTTGTCTTTGTCCCTGCTCTTATCTACGTATTAGAAATGTTTGTTGGACATGATATGTATCTATGATATAAGTTATGACTCTTTGTCTCTTGATTATGATGTTATGCAAGCTTTTCCCTTAGCCCCTTTGCCCTTATTTTTATGCCTTATGACTTTTATGTGCTTTCGCGTCCAATGATGTGCAATGATAAGTTAAGAGGCTTGCTTGGGGTTCCTTCGGGTTCCCGATTCTCCGTGTCATATCTAGGCCTTAGGCTTGGATCATGACCAACTTGGTATCAGGGCATTAGGTTGATAGATCCTCAGAGGCCACCACACTACGTCGGTTATAGTCCTATTCATGGTTGTGAAGTGTTCCATGACTATGAGTAGGAGGGTATGAGACATTTTAGGAAATGTTTCCTTCTTCATGTTTGAAGTCATGCTATAGAGTTGTGTTATGTTTTTCCCCCTAACGATCGTTCATTGCTACGCTAGATTATGCCAAACACTCAAGGAAGAAGGGCCCAAACTCCCAAGGAGCAACCTACCAATGGTGAGCTTCGGGATGGTCTCACTATGCTTTCCTAAGTTGTAGCCAACCAAGTCAATCAATGGGCCCAAGCCTCTCATGCCACTACCCCAGGAGCTAGGGTAAGGGACTTCATCATAGATATTGAATATCATAGGTGTTGAGCCGAATGAAAAGGTAGAGCTGGCGGCATACCAATTCGAAGGGGTAGCCCAAATATGGTTATGATCAATGGAAGGGTGAGAAGGGAATTGGTAATTTGGTGCTTTAGTAGGAGTTCAAATTGGCTTTCCTTAACTGGTTTTTCCCTCTTGAGCTTAGGGAAGCTAAGTTGGTGGAGTTTATGAACTAGAAACGGGATGCTATTAGTGTGAGGGAGTATGCCCACAAGTTTAATCAACTTTAAAAGTATGCTCCTTATTTGGTAGTTGTTCCTAGATCTAGGATGAATAAGTTCATGATGGGGGTCTCCGACTTGGTAAGTGGAGAATGTTGGTCCCCCATACTAATTAGTGATATGGACCTGTCTCAGTTGATGACCTATGCTGAGCAAATGGAGGATAAGTCTACGTGAATTCTAAAATGGCGTAAGATAAGAAATAAGAAAAGAAATTAAGGAAGAGAAGGGGGAATGAGGCCAAGAGGGCCCGTCTTGGGGGTATGTTCCTAAGGGGTGGCCTGTTCCAGGTCTCATCATGCTACTAATAGGAGGTTTGCCAATGACTTGCCTAGGCCTCAAGGTGTTGGTGGTATGGATCCTAATGATGTGTGTCCTAAATGTGGAGGGGGTCATAGGGTTCCATGTTTGAAGGGTTCTAATGCATGCTTTGAATGTGGGAAACTTGGTCACAAGAAAGTGGATTCTCCATGAAATTATGGCAAGGGTCTGGGTGCAAATGCGGTTCCATTGGGTAGAGGTTGTCCTCAAGGTGGTGCCCCGAGGTACAATCAATTTTATTCTCTACATTGGAGGCAAAGGGTTAGTGAGGTTTCTGATGTTGTTACCAGTATGTTGAAAATCTTTTACTTTGTGTATATGCTTTAATTGACCCGGGTGCCACTCTTTCCTCTGTTACCCCTTTTGTTGCTAAAAGGTTCTATGTTGACCCCGAGTTATTGCATGAGCCATATGAAGTATCTACTCCTGTTAGTGCATCTATTGTTATTAGGAAAGTTTATAGAAGTTTTCCTATTTGCATTTTGCATACGTTGATGCCTTGTGATCTTGTTGAATTAGACATGGTAGATTTTGATGTCATTCTTGGGATGGATTGGTTGCATGCCTAATAGACCCATCCTTGAGTGGGAAAGTAAAGATGTGGTGGTCAAAGATAGACTAATTTCATGTATTAATGCCCGTAAGTTGATCTCTAAGGGGTGTCTATCATCTTGTGAGGGTTAGAGATGTGGAGTCTAATGCCCCTTCCATAGAGTCGGTTAAAGTTGTAAATTAGTTTCTTGATGTCTTCCCACCTTCCCGGTTTGCTCTCTAAAGGAAAATAAATTTTGGTATAGACCTCCTTCCCGATACTCAACCTATCTTTATTCCCCCTTACCGTATGGCCCCAGCGGAGTTGAAGGAGTTAAATGAACAATTGAAAGATTTGTTGGAGAAGGGATTTATTATACCTAGTCAATCACCTTTGGGTTCCCCAGTGTTGTTTGTAAAAAAGAAGGATGGGTCACTTAGAATGTGCATTGACTACTGACAATTTAATTGAGTCACCATCAAGAATAGATATCCTCTTCTAAGGATTGATGACTTGTTTGACCAATTGCAATGGGCTAGCTTCTTGTCTAAGATTGATCTTCGATCCGGGTATCATCAAGTGAGGGTGAGGGAGTGTGATATTCCCAAGATGGCCTTCCAGACTAGATATGGGCATATGAGTTTGTTGTGATGTCGTTTGGGTTTACCAATGTAACAGTCATCTTCATGGACCAAATGAATAGGGTCTTCAAACCTTACCTTGATTCCTTAGTTGTGGTTTTCATTGATGATAATTTGATCTATTCACATAGTAGGGGGAGCATATGGGACATTTGAGGGTTGTGTTGCAAAGGTTGAGGGAAGAGAAACTGTATGCCAAATATGACAAGTGTGAACTTTGGTTGAAGGAGGTTGCGTTCTTGGGTCATATGGTGTCGAGGGATGGTATAAAAGTGGATCCTAAGAAAATCGATGTGATTAGAAATTGGCCTAGACCATTGACCCCGTTAGATATTAGGAGCTTCTTGGCCTTGCGGGTTATTATAGAAGGTTTGTGAATGGGTTCTCCTCCAATGCTTCGCCGATGACAAAATTTACTCAAAAGAAGGTTAAGTTCGTGTAAACTGATGAGTCTGAGAAGAGCTTCCAAACATTGAAACACAAACTTGTGTCAGCTCCTATATTGTCATGATCAGATGCGCTTGAGGGATTTGTGGTGTATTGTGATGCTTACGAGGTTGGTTTAGGTTGTGTGTTAATTCAAATGGTAAGATCATAGCTTATGCTTCTAGCTATTTCAATGTACATGAAAGGAACTACCCTACCAATGATCTAAATCTAGCAGCCGTTGTGTTTGCATTAAAGATTTGGCGTCACTGCTTGTATGGGGTGCATGTGGATATGTTCACTGATCATAAGAGTCTCCAATATGTCTTCACTCAAAAAGATTTCAACTTGAGGCAAAGAAGATGGTTAGAACTTCTTATAGACTATGATATGAGTGTGCACTACCATATGAGTAAAGAAAATATGGTGGCGGATACTTTGAGTAGGGTGTCTATGGGTGTCCTAGCTCATGTTGATAGTGGTGATAAGGAGATGGTTAGGGAGGGGCATCAATTGGGTATATTGGGGCTTAGGTTGGAAGAGGTTGGTGATGATGGTATTGTTGTTGTTGATGTATCTAAGTCTTCATTGGTTGATGTAGTGATAGCAAAACAAGATCTTGACCCCTCCTTGCTTGAATTGAAGGCCTTGGTAAAGAGGGGAAAGTAGAGGTTTTCTCCCAAGGGAGAGATGGTGCCCTTAGGTGCCAAGGTAGGTTATGTGTACCTTGTGTTAGTGGTTTGATGGAAAAAATCCTTGATGAGGCCCATAATTCTTCTTATTCTATCCACACCAGTTCCACAAAAATGTATAGAGACTTGAGGGATGTGTATTGGTGGGGAGGCATGAAGGGAGACATTGCCAAATTCATTTGTGTTTGCTATAGTTACCAATAAGTCAAAGTCAAACATCAAAGACCGGGTGTCCTAACCCAAGACATAGAGATTCCCTCTTGGAAATGGGAGGTGATTAATATAGATTTTATGGTTGGGTTTCCCAAGACTAGAACAGGTTTTGATTTCATTTGTGTGGTGGTTGATAGGATGATGAAATCAGCTCACTTTCTACCGGTTAAGGCCACATATGGAGCTGAAGAGTATGCAAGGTTGTACATCCATGAGTTAGTGAGGTTACATGGCATTCCTTTGTCCATAATATTGGATCATGGTTCACATTTCACTTACACTTTTAGAGATCTTTTCAAAAGGGTCTTGATACACCTTAGTATGGCCTTCCACTCTCAAATGGATGGCCAAGCTGAAAGGACAATTCAAACCCTTAAGGATATGCTTAGAGCTTGTGTCTTAGAGCTTAAGGGTAGTTAGGATGACCATCTTCCTTTTATTGAGTTTGCTTACAACAATAGTTATCACTCTAGCACCAATATGGCTCCTTTTGAGGCTCTTTATAGGAGACGTTGTAGATCACCGGTTGGTTAGTTTGAGGTTAGAAAGGTGACTTTATTGGGACCGGATATGTTTATGGAGGCTCTTGAGAAGTTTAGGATGATTAGGGAGAGATTAAAGACAGCCCAAAGTAATCAAAAATACTATGCCGATGTGAGAAGAAGAGACCTTGAATTCAAAGTAGGTGATTGGGTTTATATGGATGTTTCTCCAATGAAAGGTATGGGCCATTTTGGTAGAAAGGGGATGTTGAGTCCAAGATATGTTAGCCCTTATGAGGTCTTGAAGAGGGTTGGCAAGGTAGCTTATGTGTTGAAGTTGCCTAGTGAAATGAATTTGGTTCATTCGGTGTTCCATGTCTCTATGTTGCGAAAATGTATAGGTGATCCTAATGCTATTGTGCCTTTTGATATTGTGGGTATTATTGAGGAAAACTTGACTTATGAGAATACTCTGGTTCAAATTTTGAATAGGCAAGTGAAGAGATTGAGGAATTATAAGGTGGCATCCGTTAAGGTCCTTTGGAGGAACCAACCGGTTGAGAGTGCTACATGAGAGGCCGAGGAGGACATGCAAAAGCGCTATCCTTATCTCTTCCACTCAAGCCTAAGGAACTAATTCTAAGTCCCCTATATGATTTCAAGTCTAATAGTTTAGCCCCTATGTCATTCATGTGCATTCATGTTCAAGTTGAAAAATTTATGATGATTTTACACTTATATTGAGGTTTTGAAAATGGTATTTAAATGTAATGTTGCATTCTTGTTGGGGCTAATTTGTTCTTGATTACTCTTGTCTTGTACGCCTCTTTTACATTTGGTGATGAATGTTCCCAAGGGGGATTGAAACGACCCCAAAAAGTGCCCAAAAATGTGCCTTGAAATGCCCTGAATTATAAATTCCATATTTCTCAAAATCCGTGTGCGATATCAAAACTCTGACTTCATATTCTTGTTTTGGGTGTCAAAATTAGGGGGAGAGGGTCTAACAACAATTTAGAGCAAACAATTAGCAATTTCATTTTTCATAATTTTTCTTATCAAGAACCGATCTACGATAGTGTTGCAATGCATAGCTATCATGGACATCTGTTAATTTGGCCTCTGCGGTAGGCTCGCGTTGTGGACCAGACGCAGACCTATGTATTTTATTGCCAGTGATTTCTATCTCGGTCCAAGGCTTTTGGGTCTTAGGCCTAAGTGTTCCCAAACATGTTTTTACCTACACTTAGTCATATTTCACCTTCATATCATCCTAAACATTCCCTAATATACTATCAAACACTTAGCCATATTTTCACTCCCAAATTCAAGTCTCAAAACCCTCATCTGGAATTAAGGATTTCCTTTAAGCTTCAAGCCTTCATTTTCAATCTTCCTCAATAGCTTCCTCAAAGCTAAGGTATGTAGGTTATAGCCATTGGGTTCTTCACCCATGGTGTCCTAATCCCCATTTTACTCAATTTGTATGATTTGAAGTTGATTTTGCAATTGGGTTTACAAATGTGAACATGTCTATGAACTATGTTAAAGCTATGTAATATTGTAACTGTTTTGCTATGTTTTGAGCTATAAATCTTGTATCTATTGTAAGATTTGATGAGGGGTTTTGATGTATAGTGCTTGAGGGTGTTGCAAGGTGTTGATTGATAGTTTAATAATGGATTTTCTTGCATGATACATCTCTATATTTCATGGTTTTATTCTAGCATTAGACACCCTCTAAGTGTTTGTTACAATGTCGGATGTGGTTTATTGAGGAATTGAAGGTCCAAAGCATGAGATATGATATGATTGATGTGATAATGATGAAATGAGTTTATGCATATGATATAATCTATATAAAGTTTTTCATTAGACCATGCCCTGTCCGGGGGGACTAAGAGCCCAGATAGCCTAGTTGAGGGGTTAGAATCTCAAACACCAGGGTGGTAGGTGAGATTGCCACTAACCTAGATGAGGGGTTTGTACCTCACACACTAGGGTGATGGGTGGAATCATCACTAACCTACCAAGGGGTTTGTACTTTGGAAATCTAGCTTGATCTCTTCTACACATATGATATTTATATGAGCATGAGTTACTTAAGCATGTTTTACTTATGCATTGATTATACATGTCATATTGATATATTATGCCTATTGCCTATTGTTATGAATTTTGATTAAGGTGCCTATCTCTTGTTGTATTGCATCCTACATACTTAGTACATTCAAATGTACTAACGCATACGCTTGCCTACATGATATCAACATGTAGGAATTTGTGCCCAAGTTGTTCATTCTCTTCCACATGTCTTGATCGGTACTACTCAAGCTTGTGGTGAGTCCACTATTTCAGGGACCTTAGACTATGTTGCTCTTATTATGTATTGAGGCATTCTTCGTATTTTCCATTTTGGCTATGAGGGTGAGCTTGGTTGCATTATCTTAGCCCCCGCTCATATCTATATATTAGAGGTGTATGTTAGACATGATATGTATCTACTATATGAGCTATGACTCTTTGTCTCTTGATTATGATGTTATGAAAGCTCTTCCCTTAGCCCCTTTGCCCCTATTCTTATGCCTTATGTCTTTTATGTGCTTCCACGACCAACAATATGCAATGATAAGTTAAGAGTCTTCTTTGGAGTTCCTTCGAGTTCCTCATTCGCCATGTCATGTCTAGGTCTTAGGCTTGGGTCATGACAGATCAACGTGCATGTGTATTGACTACTAGTAGTTAAACAAGGTGACAATTAAAAATTAAGTACCCAATACCTCGTACTGATGATTTATTCAATCAGCTTCAGGGTACTTCTATTTTCTCCAAGATTGACTTTAGATCTGATTATCATTAATTGAAGATTAGGGTGGAGGATATTCCTAAGACAACCTTTCGGACACGTTATAACTATTATGAGTTTTTTGTGATGTCTTTTGGGTTGACTAACGCTCCAGCAGCATTTATGGACTTGATGCATAGGGTGTTTAGACCATACTTGTATTTCTTTTGTTATTGATTTAGCAGATGATATATTGATATATTCCCCAGTAAAGAGGAGCACGAGCATTATTTGAGGATTTTACTTGGAATTCTGAAAGAGGAGAAGATCAATACAAAATTTTCAAAGTGTGAATTTCGTCTTAGCTCAGTGACATTCTTAGGACATGTAGTGTCCAAATAAGGTATTATGGTGGATCCTAAGAAGATTGAGGCGGTTTGAGATTGGGCTAGACCTGCTTCAGTTACTGAGATTTAGAGTTTCTTAGGCCTTAAAGGTTATTATCAACGATTTGTGGAGGGATTCTCATCCATCGCATCTCCCTTGATGAGATTGACCCAAAAGGGTGTGGCTTTTCAGTGGTCTAATGAGTGTGAGGTAAGTTTTCAAAAGCTTAAACCTTATTGACTACTGCTCCAATATTGACTCTACCCATCGAGGGATAGAATTTTATTGTATATTATGATTCTTCTAAATTAAAAGTTCACGAGAAAAACTACTCTACTCATGACTTGGAGTTGGTTGCGGTAGTGTTCGCATTGAAGATTTGGAGGCATTATCTTTATGGTGTACATTGTGTGGTGTTCACAGATCATGGTCGTCTCTAGTATATATTCAACTAGAAGGATCTCAATTTGAGACAACGGAGATAGCTAGAATTACTCAAGGATTATGATATTATTGTCCTTTATCATCTAGGTAAGGAAAATGTGGTAAAAGATGCCTTGAGTCCAAAAATAATAAGTTTTGGGTAGTCTGGCCTTGTCATAGTTTAGAGAGTGTCCTTTGGCTATGGATGTTCATTCTCTAGCCAATAGCTTCGTGAGGTTTGATATTTCAGAACATGGTAAGGTTTTGGCTTACATGGATGCAAGGTTATCCTTAATGGAGCGAATTCGGGCTCAGTAATTTAATGATGGTAACTTACGTAAGGTTCGAGATAAGGTGTTAAAAGGTGAAGCCAAGGATGCAATGTATGATAGTGAGGGAGTTATGAGGATAAAAGGTTGTATTTGTGTTCCTCGTACTGGTGATTTTACAAGGTTGATTATGGAGGAGGCCCATAGTTCGAGGTATTCTATTCATCCGGGGGCTAATAAGATGAACCGTGAGTTGAAGCAGCATTATTGATGGTGTCATATGAAGAGGGACATAGTAGATTTTTTATCTCGCTGTTTGAAATGTCAACAAGTGACGTATGAACACCAAAAGCCTAAAGGTATGAATTAGAGGATATCCATACCTGAGTGGAAGTGGGAGCATATCGCTACAGACTTTGTGGTTGGTTTGCCACGAACTTTGAGTAAGCTTGATTCAATATAGGTCATTATGGATCGATTGACTAAGTCTAAGCACTTTATACTAGTTTAGACTAGTTATAATTCAGAAAAGCTAGCCAAGATCTACATTAGGAAGATAGTTCGCTTGCAGGGGGTGCCTATTTCGATCATTTTAGATTGTGGTACACAATTTACATCTCAGTTTTGGCGGTCTATGTAGAATGAATTGGATACTCAAGTAGATCTTAGTACAACCTTTCACCCTCAGACTGATGGTCAGTTTGAGCATACTATTCAGGTTCTTGAGGATATTTGCGAGCTAATGTTATTGACTTTGGTGGTCATTGGAACCAAATTTTACTTTTACTTGAGTTTGCATATAATAATAGTTACCATCCGAGCATTGACATGGCACCATGTGAGCCATTTGTATGGTAGGAGGTATCGATCTCCTGTTGGGTGGTTTGATGCATTGGAGATTAGGCCGTATGGTATAAATTTGCTGAGGGAGTCATTGGAGAAGGTTAAATTGATTCAAAATAGGCTTTTTATGGCTCAAAGTAGGCAAAAGAGGTATGCAGATAGAAAGGTTTGAGATTAGGTGTTTATGGTTGGGGAGAGAGTTCTATTGAAGGTTTCACCTATAACCGGTGTGATGAGATTTGGAAAGAAGGGTAAGTTAAACCCAATGTATATTTGACCTTTTCAAATTGTTGAGCGTATTGGTGAGGTTGCTTATTAGTTGGCTTTGCCAACTATATTATCGGTGTCCATCCTGTATTTTACATCTCAATGCTAAAGAAGTATCATACGGATGGTGCTCATGTGATCCAATAGTACTCGGTGTTACTTGACTAGAATTTAACTTTTGAGTAAGAGCCGATAACAATCTTGGATAGCTAAATTTGAAATTTGAGGTCAAAAGAGATTGCTTCAGTGAAGGTTCAATGGAAGAATCATCCAATTGAGGAGGCTACTTGGGATACTAAGTCGATATGACGATAAAATATCCACATCATTTTGAGAATTGAAGTGCGTTCTATTCATATAACATTCGTGCATGAACGTTTTTTAAGTGGTAGATGATTTAATGACCTATTAGGTTATTTTGGGCACTAGACGCCAACGTATGGGTAAATTTTAAATAATTATTACAATTAGTGGTTAATGGGTTAAGTTTTTCTATTTATATAATGTCCTATGTATAATTTTACTCATATATAAAAAGAAGTAGTGGAATATAACAACCTGTATCACAACCTATTATTTTGAAAGAAAATAAAAGGGGAAAGAAACGAGGGTTACAAAGTCGCTTACGCCTCCTCATAATTGCTCTTCATTTTCAGGTAATTAAAGCAATTGTGTTTTTGTTGTTGTCTCTTGTTTAACTTGCTATTGAGAGCTAAATATGGATAAAATTGTGTATATTCTTGAAAGGAAGTGGGCATCACATTGTGGGTAGAACAAATTGGATCATTAAATTAGCATTACAGTATGTTTGTCTTATTAAATTAGTATCATTGTATGTTTGTCTAATTAAATTAGTATGATTGTGTAACACCCCTTAAATTCTTCCTATCTAATTTAGATGAGTATGTACAGAGGATTGATGAGGAAAATTGTAGAAGCAAGCTATAAGAGGGGTTTACGAGTGGTAGAGGGGTTTACGACTCATAGACCAGGTTTTGAATTAGATTTCAGTATTTTAGTTTTTAGGATCACTATATCTACAAAAGGAGTTTACAACTCGACAGAGTACTATGACTCGTACGTTGAGGTTTCATACTAAGTTCCAGTGTTTCATGTTTCAAGACCCTTACAATTCTGAGGGTTTAGTACTCGTAATCTAGGGTCTTATATCAACTTCCAGAGATACAGGATTTTCATACACCTCACCTATGAGGAGCAATTACTACTCATTGCAGGGTCTACGAGTCATATACGGGGTCTGGTAGGCCCTGTCGACAATTTTACTGAAGTGCATTTTTGTCCATTCCAAGCTTTTATCTTATAAATCCCACGTAACTTTGGCTTGTTTAAAGCCTTGGAAATAAACCTTAAGATCATTCATCACTCATTCCACCTTGAGGGTTTTCTTGAGAGCAAAAAGAAGAAGAGGGATAAGTTAGGGTTTGCTAACCAAGAGCAAAGATTGGTTGAAGAACAATTATTCTTCAATTTCTAGGTATGTAAGGCTTACCAAATTGTGAAATCTTTCTTGCATGCGCCTTCATCTTCTTGAGTCAATATTTTGGGAAAAAGAGTTGAAATTTTGAGAAACTTTACTGATTAAATATTGAAATCCTTGTATCTATCTTGAGGTGTTATACTACATGAGGAAATCTCATGCATTGCATAGGTTATCCAATATGAGATTTATACATGTGTTTTCATCCTTGCTAGCATGAGCCCTAAATTGCATGTCTTCATGGAAATCTTATGCATAAATTGAGCATGGTGAGTTGATAAATTGAGCATGTTGAGTTGGGTAAAATTGAGTATGATTAAGCATGAGAAGCACGATGCATTTGAGTCACATATATTTTTACACATGACTATCTAGCATGCGCTATATGAGAAGTCCATTTGTGTGAGTCTAAATGACCTTTTGGCTCTGAGTCAAGCTGCTTCATTACATTGATTTACTTGTTGAATAAGAGATGAGATGACCCTATGTGGCTAAGTTTTGAGTTGATTGAAGAGTCGAGCATGTTTAAATCATGGGAGGAGTATTGAGCACTGTTGGGTAATTGAGGAGCACCCCAGAACTATGCTTGCTAGCATAGTATAGTCGTTTCAGCATAATACTGGCGACTCTTGTCCCACAAGTGGGACACTCTCTTAGGATCTAAGGAAGCGAGGTTGAGGTTGATCACCCTTTTCCGTGGCAAGTTAAGGGCGGGCATGGCAATGATGCCAATTCGTTGTACATCACCTAATTAAAGATGGTGGGATGAGGAATGTCAATTAGAGAAACTCCCAAGCAACATTGTTTTGAGCATGAGATTTCAAACTCCCAAGCAACATTGTTTTGAGCATGAGATTTCAAACTAAGTCTATTTTACTAAGCCTATTTTTTAAAAAATGATTTTAACTATAACACTTACATAAATCATTTTGAGCATGAGTTGTTGAGCCGGGGTGAGTGAGTTGAGCTTTACTTTTCTTGAGTCATTTTATATACCAATATATTACATATACTTACATCAATTTGGACTTGCATCATTTTATGATGCAGATATAGGGGATAGAGGATTTCAGTCGGTGCATCATTGAGGTCTAGTGCAGTACACCTCCAAAGTTGATGAGCCCTCCCGTACATTCCAGAGGAGGCCTGTCATCTTCTTACTATTGTTGAGTACTTTATTTACTTCTGATTAAGGTGTCTATGGCTTGTCATGGCATCTTTCTAAATTGTTGAGTAGAAGCTTCATAGACTTTGGAGTACAGTATTTAACAAGTATTTTGTATCTAAACTTATCTTCATTATAAGCTATGATATATGAGAGTCATGTAGTTATTTATCTTCTCCCATATGATGTCTTACTTTTTGAGTTATCCTTTCACCGTCGAGTTGATGTGATGATGAGGCAAAGTGGTTCTCTTGGGAAACCAATAATAGTTCTCCAAGTGCCGGCCACGCAAAGGGTACCCGCCAGCGGCTTGACAAACTTGGTATCAGAGCACAGAGTTTAAGAGTCCTAGGGAGCCTATGAAGCCGTGTCTAGTAGTGTCTTGTTTAAGAGTGTGTTGTGCACCACACTACATAAACGGGTGGCTACAAAACTTTAGGAATTATTACCCTTTATTGTATTCTGAGTTCATGCAATGGAGTGAAAACTCTACAAAACTCTCTTCTGACTCATGATTACGAGATTGCTGATCATGCCACCTAGATACATATTAACCCAAAGGAATGCTTTAGCTAGCATTGGTGAGAACTCTACTTTAGAGGTGCCTCCTCAGGTGGAGGCAAGGGGACGAGGTCGACTGCCCAGGACCATTGGAGTTCCTGTGACACCTACTTCTCCACCTGCTTTAACTACAGATGCTGACTTTAGAGGACCCATTGCCATGCTCACCCAGTTGGTAGCTACTCAAAGCGGGAACTGGGACTTTCAGACTCCTAGTTCTAGCTCTCATGAGCCAACAACTACCTATAGACTGAGGTACTTTCTGGGGATGAACCCACCTGTCTATAGAAGGTCCAAGGGTAAGGAAGACCCTTAAAATTTCATTGATGAGATGTGGAAAGTGCTAAAGTCTGTGCATGTGACTGAGACTGAGGGAGTTGAGCTTGCTGCCTATCAACTCAAAGACGTGGCCAATGTTTTGTATAATCTTTGGGAAGAGAGTCGAGGATATGATGCTAAGCCCACTATTTGGGATGAGCTTGAGAGTGTCTTTCTGGATCACTTCTTTCCTCAAGAGTTGAGAGAGGCAAAGGTCGAAGAGTTTGTGAATCTGAAATAAGAGGGGATGACAGTTAAAGAGTATAACTTGAAATTCATCCAGTTGTCCAGGTATGCCCCATAGATTATTTCGGATACAATGGCAAGAATGAGGAAATTCATAGCTGGATTAGGTAGATAGGCGAAGAGGGAGTGCAAAGTGACATTATTGATTCTACGTATGGATATTTCCAGGATAATGGTCTATGCCCAACAGACTGAAGAAGATAAAAAAAAAGGACAGAGAGGAGTATTTGAGTAAGAAGGCTCAATCAATAGGGGCTGAGTCTTCCCAGACTAAGCAATGTAAGGGAGATAAATCATACTTCCAGAAGGGGTCTTCTATTATGCGTCTTCAGCCAGTGTACTGACCCCAAGCTAGAGGTATGATCAAAGACCCTAAGGTCAGGCAAACTTTAGGCCACAAGGTGCACACTCTCAAGGAAGTGCGACTCTTGGTTGTAAAGGGAAGCCACCATGTGGGAAATGTGGCAGGATGCATCTGGGAGAGTGTGAAGAAGGAGGAAATACTTACGAAAATGGTGGTCAAACAGGTCACTTTCAGAGGGAATGTCTAGTATGGGGAAATAGGGCCCAGACTTTTACCACAGCACCATCGACGAGGGGTAATCAGAGAGGTGTGGCATCAAGGGCAGGCAGTGGGAAAATCCATTTGTATACGATGGGAAACCAACAAGATCAGGAGGTTGCATCAGATGTTGTGATGGGCATGCTTTGAGTCCTTACCTTTCCTTTCTATTCTTTATTTGATCTAGGTGCAACTTTTTCATTTGTAATGCCATATGTGGTAAGTAGATTTGTGATTCTTCCTAAGTGCTTGCTTAAGCCATTTTCTATTTCTACCATTGTTGGTGAGTTCATTCGAGCTGAGAGAATCTATAGAGATTGTGTGGTGCCTATCAAACATTGGGATACTCTTGTTGATTTGATTGAGTTACAGATGGTTGATTTTGATGTGATCCTTGGTATGGATTGGCTTCTTGCCTGCTATGCCTCCATTGATTCCAAACTCAGACCGTCATATTTTTGTTTTCAAATGAGCATGTTATTGAGTAGAAAGGAGATTCTGTGGCTCCAAAGGGTAAGTTTATTTTTTACCTCAAAGCTTGAAAATTGTTCTCTAAGGGACATATCTATGACCTCATGTGAGTCAAGCCCGATAATGTTGATCCCCCTTTTCTTGATCCTATTATGATTATGAGTGAGTTTCCTGATGTATTTCCTAAGGATTTACCTAGAGTCCCTCCAGATAGGGAGATCAATTTCAGGATTCATGTTCTTTCTGATACCCAACCTATTTCTATTCCACCATATAGAATATCCCATACAGAATTAAAAGAACTGAAGGAGCAGTTGAGGGACTTATTACAGAATGGGTTCATAAGATCGAGTGTCTCTCCACGGGGTGCCCCGGTATTGTTCATGCGAAAGAAAGACGGTTCCTTGAGGATATGAATTGACTACCGTCAGTTGAATAAGGTGATTATGAAGAATAAGTATCTCCTTTTGAGGATTGATAATTTTTTTGACCAACTTCAGGATGCTACTATTTTCTCTAAGATAGACCTCAGATCAGGCTGTCATCAGTTGAAGGTGAGAGAATCTGATACCCCAAAGACTACTTTTCGAACCCAGTATGGTCAGTTTGAGTTCTTGGTAATGTCTTTTGGATTGAAAAATACACCCGCATCCTTTATGGATTTATCAATAGAGTATTCAAACTGTATCTCCATATGTTCATGAATGTGTTTATCGATGATATTTTGGTGTATTCCATAAATAAGGAGGAGCATGCCAATCACATCAGGATCGCTTTGCACACACTCCGAGACAATGAGTTGTATGCGAAGTTTTCTAAGTGTTAATTTTGGCTTAAATCTATGGCTTTTTAGGTCATGTGATTTTTGGAGATGGAATTCGAGTTGATACTCAAAAGATTGAGGTAGTTAAGAATTGGCCAAGACCAACCTCACCGATAGCGATAAGGAGTTTTCTAGGATTGACTTGCTATTACTGGATGTCTATTGAGAGGTTATGTTCTATATTCACACCGTTGACTAAACTGACTTAGAAAAAGGTTAAGTTTAAATGGCCCAATGACTGTGAAAGGAGGTTCAAAGAGTCGAAGACGAGGTTAACTATTGCATTAGTGTTGACCTTGCCAGATGGAACAGATGGGTTTGTAGTCTACTATGATGCTTCAAGGGTAGGATTGTAATATGCATTGATGTAGAAGGGAAAGATTATTGCCTATGCTTCTAGATAGCTTAAGGTGCATGAGAAGAACTATCCCATCCATGATTTAATTGTTGAGTAATTGAGATGAGTTAAGATGAGATGACCCTATGTGGCTGAGTTTTGAGTTGATTGATGAATTGATTGAGGAGTTGAGCATGTTTTAGTCTTGGGTAGAGTATTGAGAACCCGAGTTGGGTGATTGAGGAGCACCCCAGACCTACGTTTTCCAATGTAGGATAGTCATTTCATCATAATACTGGCGAGTCTTATCCCGCAAGTGGACAATCTCTCAGGATTCGAGGGAGCAAGGTTAAAGTTGATTGCCCTCTTTGTGGTAAGTTAAGGGCGGGCGTGACAACAATGTCGATTCATTATGCATCACCTAATTAAAGGTAGTGGGATGAGGAATGTTGATTAGAGAAACTCCCAAGCAACATTATTTTGAGCATGAGATTTCAAATTGGGTCTATTTTACTGAGCCTATTTTAAAAAGCATGATTTTAACTATAACACTTGCATAAATCATTTTGAGCATGAGTTGTTGAGCTGAGGTGAGTGAGTTGAGCTTTACTTTTCTTGAGCCATTTTACATACCAGTATATTCCATGTACTAAAGTCCATTTGGACCTACATTATTTTATGATGCAGATACAGTTGATAGAGGACTTCAGTTGACGCATCGTTAAGGTCCAATTCAATACACCTCCAGAGTTGGGGAGCGCTCCCTTATATTCCAAAGGAGGCCTGTTATCTTTTTGCTATTATTCAGTACTTTATTTACTTTTGATTGAGGTGTCTATGGCCTATCATCGTTCTAGATGATTGAGTAGAGGCTCCATAGACCTTGGAGTAAAGTATTTAACGAGTATTTTGTATCTAAACTTATCTTCATTATAAGTTATGATACAAGATAGTTATGCACTTATTTATCTTCTCGCATATGATGTCTTACTTTCTGAGTTAGCCTTCCACTGTCAAGTTGATGTGATAATGAGACCAAGTGGTTCTCCTGAGAAACTAGTAATGGTTCTCCAAGTGTTGATCATGCCAAGGATACCCCCTGACCCGTGACAGATTGTATGTTTGGGAAATTAATTATTGGTGGTTCCTTTTTGGAGTGGTCATTATTATGGAACTAGGGTGATAAAAAAAAGGATGCAGAAAGGAAAGCCAAGAAAGTTTGTGTTATAGTAAAGGAGGCGTTCAAGGGCTAATTACTGGATGTAGAAAGATACTAATGGTTGGTAGGTCCTTTTGCTGTTACATGTTGGTTTGAGGCACTTACAGTAAAGAGACTTTCATGGTTTATTTACTAGATAATAATGACAGGATGAGTAATGATGAGCGTGATGTAATTAGAAGGTCCTTAAATAGTAGTCATTCCATCTTTTCAAAAGAAAATGTGCTTTCGTTTGAAGGAAATTCCTACTATGTATTGTTGCCCGTGCTTAAAGTTATGGATAGTGTATCTGATTGGGTTTTGAATTTCTTTATTGCGATTCAAATTTTAGTATGAGATAAAAGTATAGCAATAGAAATATCTACAAATTGGTGCATTTACAAATATTATATATTTGATAGATTGGGAATGTTCTGACATCGTATGAAAGGTAAAGACAAAATCTTAATGATTCATGACACGTGTTTGGCAATTGATAGTTGAAGGACATTTTTCTAATTTAAGGTTTAAAACAATAAAATAGAGAATGGGTAAGGGTGAAAGATGGGGGTCTCATACCAATGGTATGGCATGTATTTGTGCAAACACCGGTGTTATAAAGGGAAAGCTTATTACTATAGGATGATAGATTGTAATCTAAGAATGCCAAAACATATGAGAATTAGCTGATGTTGTATAACATAGTTTCTTTATGTGGTTGTATTTCTTTATTGAATCCATATATTTGTGATAGCTCAGGTGATTATATGTTTGTACTAATGACTGTGGTACTGTGTTGCATCACTAACCTCTATATTATTGGCATTATATCGAGCATACGCATTGATGTGATATGGAGTAGGTGTTGAGATTATTGTTATAACTTAAGTTGGGCACGTGGAGACTAGGGATGGGTGATTTTATGAGAGTGCATTGAGATCGTCCACACAAACACATAGAGATTGTCCGTGTTAGTATATAGACCTCGCGAGTCCCCCATGGATCACAAACCCTCGACGTATTCCCGAGAGGTATTGTGTATATAGGATATGAGATGACTTGGCATTTGAGGTATATCATTTCGTGATGTTGCATTGCATCTCATTATACTCTTCATTCTTATTGATTGTGTTTTATTTGTGTTGGGCATCATGTAATATTTGATTATTTCTATTTTGGTACCACTTCATTGTTAAATATAGTACAGACTTACAAAATTAAAAGATGATATTTTTTATATATATACTCCTGTCACTACTTCTTCATTGTTGGTCAATGATACATGTTGGCTACATGTGGTTTCATACTCATACTACACTTGTTGCACTCTTTTTATGGTGTAGATTCCATTCTGAGTACGAGTGCATCCCGTGGAGCTATTTGAGTTCAGACTTGTATTATCTTGGAGTTGTGGTGAGCTACTTGACTATTCTGCATTCCACACCTCCCTCTATCTCGTTAACCATTCTGTTATTCGTATTCAGACAGGATATTTCTTATGTTTAGACTTGTCATCCTAGTTTTAGACTTGCATCACTGTTTTAGAAGCTCTTGTACTTATGACACCAAATCTTGAGTGGTATCTAAGTTTTTTGCATTTTGTTACTATACAGGACTTATTGTTGAGGATAGTCATTTGTTATCTATTGTTCACTTTATTTATTATGTTGATTAGTAACACACTAGGTTGGTTTACTTATCGGTTGGGAGTATAGGTTCCATCATGACTTTTGTTTTCGGATCATGACAACATTCTTATCAATTTATGTTCAATAAAATAAAACACTTTACTATTTGAATTTTATGTTTAAATGTCATGTTCCAAAACATTTACTTGATCTATCAAAAATAAATATTTTTTTAATTTTAATAAATAAAAAGAGTTTTACTATTATTGTAAGGACCCAAAATTATATTGCCTTTTGTCTTCCTCCTTCAATCTACATCGTCATAGCTTTAGTGATGCTTGGAATTTAGTTTTGGGAAGTTTTGGGCCAAGCTGACACCTTATGGAAGTCCCCACAGGCTGTGTGACCCATATATGGGACCCACAAATTAGTGTAAACTCCTTCATTACTAATTGCTCTTACTCTAAACACTTAGCTTCTCACTCACTCACTCAAACGCTTTCTGAATCCTCTCTTCAAACTCTAATCGGGGGATTCCCATTTAACCTCCAAGCTCAATCTAATTTTACTCTCAAACCCTTAATTCAAGCTCATTTATGTTGTTTAAGGCCATCACGAGTCTCTTACATCAAACCAAGTTTACAATAATTCTATTGGCTAAGTTTTTCACAAGAATCGATAGAAGGGTCAACTTTAAAGAATCATACCTCTCAGCACAAAATGAACTGGGTGTCCCACAACCTACCTAATGTAAGCTTTTTGAATTAGCTTTCCAATGCACTTGGTTTCACCCCATTTCGAGTTCGATAAGGAAGTTATGCCTAATTTCGTAAAGCCTCATGTGTTGTGTTGCCACATGGGCACCTATACGGGTTATGTGTCTTTACACGAACCATGGGGATGGCCTTGGGCCTGAAATGGACATTTTTGTCCTAAGTAGTGGGGTAAGACCAGTAGTACTAGCCGTATGGTCTTCAAGGATAGAGAAATCCATAGTATGGTTCAATCTTGGTGTGAAGAAATTAATTTTGTCCAAGGATGGCATCACGGCTCACCCCACGAACCGTGGTGAGGTTCGCTGGCCATGTAGCCAATCGTGGGGTCCTTTAAGAGTGACATGGGGAGTTTTCTTGGCTAAGGTTGGCACTATGGCCACCTCACAAACTGTGGTGAGGCTCAGGGTGTATGGCCAACCATGGAGCTCACTTTGGTACTCAAATATTCTATGTACTGAGACAAGTTCCAACTTCTAAAATATTTGCTAAGTGTTGGTTCACGAGCACTCCATACGAACCGTGGAGTGCCACACGGGCCGTGAAGCCTCTAGTGTAGTTACACTTTGTTATTTTTCACTCTGTTTCATTAATGATGTTTTCATAAATTTTATTTATTCTAATGACTTTTTAAGACTTCGTATGTTATCTTAACACTTCCTAAAGACCTAAACTTATTCCTAATTATCAAATTCATTCCTCTCAATTTGAAAATCCTCTCAAACTTCTCTGAAGAACTATAGTGTCAATCAAACTTGGGAATCAAGGTAAGGCCTAATCTACTTCAATTATCTTCTTGGAATTCCTTCCTTAGATAAATTATGTGGGTTTTAATCCTTTATTCCTTTCAATCAAGGAGACCAAACTATTTTCAAGCAATTTCCATGAATACTTAGTTTACTCCAAATCGGGGTTTTGAATATTATGATTCCTTAAGTTCAAATAATGTATAAGTTATGTTTATTTACTAATTTTAAGTTGATTTAAATTATAAAATGATGCTTTAAAGGGTGTTTGGATGGGCTTAAAAGTTAGTCAAACCTACTTTTAAGTTCTTTTTAGCTTTTGGAAGTGTTTGACAAATTCTAAAATGGTTTAAAATAACTTAAAATAGCTTTATGTATTGGTGATTATATTATTACTTTAAATATGGATTTAATCATGGATTTACTTTAATTTCATATTATAATATTGATTTTAGATTGAATCTTAATTACCCATGCTTTCCTTACATATTCATGGTATTTGCATTCATGACATTCTATTATTATGGAAATTATGAAGTAGATTAAGCACAAATATGTTCTATGATATGATTTTGATAAGATATTAGTTATGAAAAGAATGTGATCATATACATGTCTATGATTATGGCTCTTGGAGTATTTTCGGTACTTGCACCATCTTATCTATGAATGAGTTATTCCTATGCATGAGTCTTATGACTATGAATTATGATTTTGGCATTTGAGCTGAAGTATGAATTATTATGAAGAAGTGTTTGGTTTTTAAGACTAAGAATACATTGAAAGGATTTGGGAAATGACTATTACCTCTTTTGAAAGTATATATATATATATATTCTTGTGGGATGAAGACTTAGTACCGATGGATTAGGGGCATTAGAGCTATACCCAAGGGCTCTCTCCTTTCCTTGAATTATGTGCTAGCATAGGAATGATAGTCATCACCAAAATGACCAGGTCGTAAGGGATGGCTATACATTTATGATATGATATAATAAGGAAATCCTTCCTAAATGACGGGGTTGTAAGGAAGGAGGCCACCACATATGAAATGACTGGGTCATGAGGTGTGGTGTAGATTATCTTTGGTAAATAATCTTCTCTCACCTGATGGGAGGTCAACATTGGGAAAATTCATGTAATATCTCATATGAGTTTGAGATGTCATTTATGGTCACATCCCCACTATATGTATAAGCATCATTTGCACATTATGCATTATGAATTTCATGGCATCTTGTTATATTACATTCCTTGTCATATATCTCTTTCTATATTATGTGCCCTTGTAGTCTAACATTGAAGTGTAGGTTTGGTAAGTTTCATGTATTGCACCCTGCATACTTAGTACATCCAAATGTACTAACGCATATTTTGCCTCATAGTATAACCATATAGGGACTGAGGGGCCTATCCATCTACCTTACAACGTCTAGCTTGAATTTCGGATTGTACTTGTTTTGGTGAGTCTTGTCTTCCGAGGACCTATCACCACTTCTTCTACCTATGGTATCATTAGCTAATTTACTTCCTTTGAGGGTGAGCCCGGGGTATGTCTTGGCCCCCGACCTATCTTATGTTAGAGGCGTTGTTGGACATCTTGTATACTCTCTCCAACTTTTGATTTTGACTTTTCTTTTAATATGTTTTTTCAACTTTAAAAGTGCTTTAAAATATATCTTTTATATTTACGTAGACAGTTTCTAAAGAAAATGTTTAAACGTCAAAAATTGCTAAAAATAAGTCTATCCTAGACCCTACTTAAATTTGACTACTATTATTTTATGAGTTATTTAATACTAAGTACACATTTGGTGAATAAATAAAGAGAAATAATCCTAGAATAAATTTTTAGTATCCGCTTAATTACTCTCTTGTTTGGCTAGAGAGTTTGGATAACTTATCCCAAGATTAATAATTATTCCATCATTATTTTTCAATTGTCATGTTGTGTTTTTGGAAAGTCAGTTTGACAAGTTTTAAACTTAAATTAGATTACATCAATTTGATATATTAAAATAAAAATAGAGATTTAAAAACTATACAAAATAATAACTACTCCATCAGTTGTCATGTTTCACGTTTCTAGAATCAATTTGACTAATTTTCAAAGTTAAACGAGATTGGATATTTAAAAAAATAGATATTCACAAACTACACGAAATGTACTATAATTTTCAGTTCTTTCATTTTAATCTCACGCCCCGAGCTCACACCCTAGGTGTGGCCGGCACCCGGAATCCATCTCTCGTCCCAAGCAAACCACTTGGTCGGCTACTTTACTCAATAGAAGATTTAAATAAATAGAAAATGGGAAATAGTCTGCACAATCTAACAAGAAGTACCTAAATAACATCTGAAAACAAGACTTGAAACACCTGTCATATAATCCATGGAACCTCTAACAAAAATAGTCTGAAATAACTATCCGGACAGGCTTATGGTAGGCACAAATGAAAATAGAATACTAGAGAGAAAAAAACATAGGTAATGACTTTGAGCCTCTGACTGAGAAGAGGCCTCACCAAATAGCTGGACGGATGTTTGGTCCTCAATGGAGCGTCTGTTAAGGGACTCTATCACCTACATCTGCATCATAAAATAATGCAAGTCCTAAGGATGTCAGTACGCGGAATGTACGATATGTAAAATGGAAAAAAATAGAAACTTTGGGTAAGGCAATATGTTCAAAGTAACTAAAACATATGTCAAAATAAAGTAGCATAAAAAATAAATATAATACATGCTGAAAATAGAACATATGCTGAAAGTCTGTATGTAAATCTAACTTGCTTTAACTTGGAGTTTCTCTAACCAACATCCACTCCTATGAGCTTTATGGTGATACAGCGTCTTGCCCACACTGCCAGAGCCATCCCATACTTTTCCAGTGTAAGGAACGAAAACTAGGTGGAGTGCATTCATCCCAAAACTGGGCCATCTCAGTGGCAAGTGAGGAGTTGTATCTTGGTGCAATCCTATCCTATGTTGGTTATGTAGTTTATGAATTCAAATTATTATTATTACTCTCACTCATATTAGTTCTCAATACTACTGGCAAAATGACTTTTTTAATGCTCATAACTTAAAGAGTAGGAGTTCTCAAAATATCTCTTTGATCTTTCAGGACTTACCCCAACTTAACCTTTATTTCTTAAACTTTTCTCAACTTGATCCTTTCTTTGACTAACAAAAATGGTATTTTTACAAGTATCTCAAAACAAATCGGGTTACTCAGTTATCTTGCAAAACACAATGTTTTAAATACTTTTTAGACTTAACTCAAACTGTAAACTTTATAACTTTTTAGGAAATAGATACAGGATTCTCATAATTTCAACCATAGCTCTAAATCTTGTCTCAATATCTTAATTCAATAAAAAAAATCAACAAGAGTCATGATCCTTATCAAGAAAATATGCATGAACAGTATTTTGATAAATTTTGCCTGTAATGGAGGGAACTTTGATCTCAACTTGTAATTATTATCTTGAGTGGAAGCTAGTGATTAAAGATTCTAAAAAAGTAGTAGAATAACTTTTGGTGAGCCTTACATACCTGAGGAATCAACTTTTTGGAAGAATTGGGGAGAATTCTTGAAAGCCCTAAGTTTGCCTTAGAGTATACGCTTGTGTTATTGGAAGCTTTCTCTAACATTAATGAGGTGAAATAGTATGTTTTAAGAATTACTTGGGTGAAAACCATCATACTTTAGGCTTAAGAAGGGTGCGAAATGTCAAAACTACCCTTTCATAGAAATAAAAAAAGAAATTTCACCCCGAATACCATGTCAGCGTCGTGTCTGGGGCGCGAACATGTGGGTTTTACTAAATTCTCAGAATGCATCATTTTTTTAGAGACGAAAGAAAATCACCAAGTGTAAGTCCATGTCCCATGCACGTCGCTCACTCATACTAGTTTGGTTTTAATTATGAAAATTTTTATTTTGACTCGATTGCTCTAAAATCAGATTAAGACCATTTTCCCACTCAATTTTTTACTGATTGTAAATGTGGTCTCGAATTTGCAATAGGAGCATGGGAAGACGCGTTATGCGTATGTTTCCTTTCAAGAGGTATTTTGGTGATTTCACCAGATATCACAATATCTCCCCCTTGGGATCATTCATCCTCGAATGACAACGATATAAGGAGTTGGCTCAATACATACAAGATTACTTAAATTAAACAAACATAAATCTTTGAGATCAATCACGGAAATTTACCTTCAAGATCCTCATTGAGGCCTACAAACAAGTATAGATATTTGGCCTTCATATCTTCCTCTACTTCCTATGTAGCTTCCTCAACGAATTGGTTTCTCCATAACACTTTTACCAAAGTAATCTCCTTGGTCCTCAATTTATGGACTTGCCGGTCTAGTATCTACATTGGGATCTCTTCATATGTCAAGCTGTCTTTGAATCCAATACTCTCGAGAGGTGCAGCCAGTGTGGGATCTCCCAAACACTTCTTAAACATAGAAATATGGAATACTGGGTGAATAGTTGCTAACACTGTGGCAATTCCAATTCATATGCCACATTACCAACTATCTTAACAATCTGGTATGAGCCAATATATTGTGGACTGAGCTTCCCCTTTTTCCCAAATCTTATAACTGCCTTCATCGGTGACA
Organism: Solanum ossicruentum; assembly: GCA_025774065.1. NCBI lineage: Eukaryota > Viridiplantae > Streptophyta > Magnoliopsida > Solanales > Solanaceae > Solanum > Solanum ossicruentum. The sequence continues at coordinate 33,087 of JAOTQR010078923.1, forward strand.
CCTTTAGGTACACCCAATCACCAACCTCAAATTCCAATTCCCTCCTCCCAACATCAATGTAAGACTTTTGTTGACTTTGGGCTATCTTTAGTCTTTCATGGATGACCTTTACCTTCTCTATAGCCTGATTGACTAAATCAGGTCATATCAATCCTACCTCACCAACTTTAAACCACCCAATAGGTGATCTACACCTTCTCTCATAAAGGGCTTCATACGGTGCCATCTGTATGCTAGCCTGGAAACTATTGTTATAGGAAAACTCAATCAAGAATAAGTGATCATCCCATGTACCTTTAAAGTCTATCATTCATGCCCTCAATCTATCCTCAATAGTCTGTATGGTGCTTTATTTGCCCATCTATCTGTGGATGAAAGCTTGTACTAAGATTCACCTTTGTACCAAGCCCTTTCTGAAAGGACTTCCAAAATTGTGTTGTGAACTAGGCTCCTCTATCTAAAATAATGGATATAGGAATCCTATGCAACCTAACAATCTCCTTAAGGTAAAGTCTGGCATGGTCCTCAGTTGTATTAGTCATCTTGACAGGTAGAAAGTGATCCAACTTTGTCATTCTATCTACTATGACCTATATCGAATCATCCTATCTACAAGATCGAGGTAAGCTTATTATGAAGTCTATGTTATCATCTCTCGCTTGCACTCTGAAATTTCAATATTTTGGGCTGCTACAAGGTCTTTGATACTCTACCTTAACATGTTGGCAATTTGGGCATTTGGACGCGAACTCTGCAATGTCCTTCTTCATGTCACCCTACCAATAAACCTCTTGTAGATCCCTATACATTTTTGTTTCATCTGGGTGAATAGAGTATCTGGCGCTATGAGCCTCAGCAAGGATCCTATCTCTAAGGCCATTAACACTTGGCACACACAACCTGCCTTGGTATCTCAAGACTCCATCTCCCCTTTTGCAAACACTAATACTTTTTGTTTCTGAACATCTTCTTTCAGCTGAAGGAGGATAAGATCCTTGTCTTGTTTTGTTTTTACCTCCACCACCAAGTATGACTTTGCCCCATTTTTCATAATGCCACCATTTATGTTCTGTCAAAATACAATACATTTGATGCCCAAAACAAGGGATTTTATGAGTTCTTAATGCGACTTTTAACGATTTTATATGTTTTTGTGTTATTCTTGCAAAAAAGTTAGGTTGGCATGATCTTGAAGAAAAGATGCAGATTTTGCTGAATCATAGGACATATGAGCTCACGTACGAGTAGTAGCCCAAACTACGAGACACAGGGTGTATCGTAGCAAGAAATAGAGACCAAAATTCAGAAATCTGCTAAGTGGAGGTCACCCATATGAGGCCATCCTATGGGTCGTAAGTCTCACCACGACTCATATAGGTGGACTTGTAGCAGGAATCAGTGAGCCAAAATTTTAGAACAGAAATTGAAGGTCAAGACTATGAGAGGAACATACTAATCATAGCTCAAGTAATGACTCATACCTGTGGGTTGTACAATTCAGTCCAAGATGCCAAAAACCTGACAAGACCCCAACTATGACTCATAGCTCACCCTACGAGTCGTACCTGCAAGGCGTACTAGCTGTTAGCTGTCTTTTCTGTGTTATTTTTAGGCTTTATTTGTAAATACTATAAATACATTAAGTTAGGTTTTTATGAGGGGATTCCAGAATTTAGAAGATAGGACTTGCCTTTGAATACTCTCTCAAGAATATTTTAGGGTTTTAGATTAGTTTAATATGATCTCTTGGAAAACCCATTTTGGGGATTGCAAATCTTTCTTTGTATTCATTGTTGATCAATCAAGATTTTGGTTTTGCAACTTATAGTGCCCACACTCTTCATTGTTTTTGGTAAAACTTTCACTTATGTCTTGTATTTGCATTTTTGCTTGTTTTTCCTTAGCCATGTGTAGCTAAGCACCCACAACTTGGTGTTGTGGGAATCATGGGTAGTTGACTTGAAATAATCTAGGTTTATCACATTTCTACGATTAGGGTTTGCATGTATTGTCTATTTCCCTAAATTATGATTGTTGTTTGGTGGTGGCCAATAGCAAACCCCACTTACTATCACTAGCCCGACTAAGGTGGTGATGAATAGGAAAAGGGAAGTAGATGACAGGATTCGATTGATGTGTTCTCATCTAATCAACCAAACTTGACCATGGGGAGGTTGACCGGGATAATTGTTAGTTGGCACACCAGGGTGGTTAACAACCGATATGGTGAAAGTCCACCTTCACCTTTGCAAGAGGGCCGGAAGAACCTAAGTTACCGTCCTGCATACAAATTTTCCATTATAGCTATGTTACCTAGGGTATTTTAGTCAATGAACCATGGTAAACATAATTCCCAAGTTTTTCCTAAAATTGAGTGTTTTCTCGCATCATAGTTTAGGTTTAGTTTACTTTGTTTTGGAATCACACCCCCCTAATTCGAAATTTTAGTTATTTATGCTTGAAATAATTAGTAGTGAATTCTTGTAGTCAAGCCTGGTATTCCCTATGGTTCGACTTTAACCTTCAGTTAGGTTAATTGCTGACAGCGACCGCTTTCTTATTGGAGCATGAACATCATCAAAAATTTTAGCACCATTAACGGGGAATATGGCTAGGTTTTGACATAAATTCACTATTAGTTAGTTCTATTGTTGATTTTTAAAGTCTCACGTGTTTTCTTTTGTTTTTGTTTTTGTTAGTTGATTTTAAGTACAGGTTGGCTGGCACTATGACTGAACAAAAGTTCTATATTGCAAATGACTTGTTGGAAACCTTACAGAGGCGAGCCCTATTTTATGGGCAAGAGTCTGAAGACCCCCAAATTCACTTATAAAATTTTACTCAAACGTTGAGGGGGGTTCTTGGAATAAGACATCCTGCTTTGGAGGCCATGGCTCTTTAGGTTTTCCCCATGGCTCTCCGGAGTGAAGCTGTGGAATGGTGGTCAATTCTCCCATCCGATGTTTGTTCTAACTAGGGGGAGGTACAGAGAGTCTTCTTCATGAACTTCTATAAAGAGTCTAACAAGCAAAAGCTACAGAAAAACATCTGCAATTTCAAAAGGGTGTCAAGAGAACCTTTAGTAGTAGCTTGGGAAATATACAAGTAGTTCTTGGCAACGAATTAAAACCTTGGTCTGACTGATGATGAATTGGCAGCTAGTTTCTACCAAGCACTAATCTCCGAGCAACAAGGATATCCTGACACATTGTTTGGAGGGGACTATTGGGAGTTCCTAAGACAACCATTTAATGAGATAACTGAGCATATGGATAGCTTATCTATTGCCCAAATCTACCAACCCTTCCAAGGACAAGTCGGACCATCCAATAATGTATTGAAGGGAGCCCTAGGTAAACCCAAAAGAAAGAATGTGTCTTATGGGCCGTGGTTACTGTACCAGCATTGCATCACTAATATGCTGACAAGGATTAAGCATATGCTTGAACAAGTCCTGACCAAGGTCAATGAGCAAGATGATATTGTTTGGGAGATAAAGTTTGATGTTCTCAAAAGTAACTACAAAGTGGATCAATAAACCTAGTCAATGCAAAGGCTCAAAGATAGAATGGAGCATCTTGTAGAGAAACTGGAGGCAGTACAGAAAGGGCAAAGGAGGAATAGCAGGAGTGGTGATGGAACTCATAGAAAAGTTTGATTATCCATGATGGCATGGTCGAGCCATGACGTTAAATAAGGCGCTTCTTGGGAGGCAATCCAAGTATCCTTTATATTTTTTTACTAGTTTTAAGTTTATTTTGGTTAATTGAATTGTTAGGTAGTGATTTGATGTTTATTTTGAGTGTTAAGACACTAGATCAGTTGTATTATTCTGGACATTGGAGTATTTTAAGGTTTGGTTTGCAGGCATAAATCAAGAACTGAAGATTTGAAGAAAATTACATTTGGAGCAGCCTCTACGATTAGGCCTACAAGTCGTAGTGTATACTATGGCTCGTAGTCATGCCTTGTAGAGGGAACAATAAGAATTTAATGTTGGCACACATACTATGAGCCAAACTTATGATTTTTAGGGTCTCGTACGAGTCGTAAGTTAGGTTTGTAGTGCCCAGTTATGAATTCTAATTTTTCTAAGTATTGAGGTCGGCTACGAGACTAGGACCTATGAGTCATAGGAAGCCCTACAACTCGTAGTTGGGGTTTCGTAGCCATAAAATATAGAACTTTTAAAGTCTGCCCGGTTTGATATAAAAGGGATCAAAAATGAATTTTGACCCCTAAAGCCCTATTTTCTTGACCTAATCCGCACAAATTGTTCCCAAATTAATCTCCCCACTGTTTCGATCAATTTTTTTGGTGATCCACATCATTTTTCGACCATTGTTCCGACAACAACTACAAGTAGGGTTTCGGATCCTCTCTTTTGTCTCACTTTGTCCAAATATCATTTGTCTTCTCTCAAGATATGTTCTTGGTTAAATGTTGCACACATATTTTATTAATTTCCTTGAATTTTTTTAATGATTATGTGCATAGTGATGATAGTGCATATACCCTTGAGTGAATGTTTTTCTAAATGTGAGAACTAGGGTTGCCGATTAAAATTCCCTGTTGTTGTTATAAAATTACTAAAGCATTCTTGTTGGACTGTGTAATGATAGAAATCTTTCCATATCTAATTTTTTATCATGTTTTGGAGTGGGTATATGATATTTGGTTAGCATAGGGTCCATGGCAGGGTTGAAATTGGGGTGTAAGTGTGTGTTTAAAAGTGATCAATTGAGACGCCCTTGTGTAGGTTTGTTTTGAACTATCTTATAACTCCCACATTTATGTGTTGATATTGATTGCTATGAGTTTAGGGATCGATTTGCTCTTAGGTATTTATTGATTGTGATTGGGAAATATTGTTTAATGGCGGTGGGCCTAAATAGATCTTTGTAAGATGAGTTTAGATTTGGGTTATCATGTTTAGGGCTTGGGTATGCTTTTGTGCTTACTCTATGTGCAAAAGCTTGTTTTGGCGTTGTTTGATTGGGCTGAATGAAGTGTGGTTCTTGTGGCAATGTTGAGGGCACCACTGGTGCTTATTGCTTTTATGCTACGAGGGCTCCCTACGACTCGTAGGTGGTCTTACGGGATGTAGAGGTCCCTCGTAGGAAGTAGTAGGAACCTATGGGTCCTTGGCATATGCCATACAGGACCCACATATGATTCATAATGTTCACTACGAGTCCTAGTGGGGAACTCGTGGGTTTCCTATAATTTTAATTTGAACACTGGAAACTGGTATGATCCAGACTATGACTCGTAGGTCTTCCTATGAGTCATACCTGTGACTCGTACCTGGGTTCAATGTTATAATTTTTCAGAAATTTGTGGCCTATAAGGCAACAGTACGACTCGTAGGTCACCTTACGAGTTATACCTGTGCCTTGTACCTGTAGACCTGCTACTAATTCAATGCACTATGTTTATGTTTTCTTGTATTGGTTTTGTTACTCTTTGCTTATTATTCTTTGTGGTTTCTATCTATTTCAAACACTAAAGTACTCACGTTATATATGTGGGTTGACTCTTTAGGTGGTATGGCTCCAAAAGCTGGAAAAGAGGCTATTAAAGCTCAAAGGAGGCAGTTGAGGAATGACCCCTCTAATGATGAAACATCTGCGGGCACTGTGGAAGTTCACAGAGTCCCAATAGATCCCGAGGAAAATGTTCCTCAGACTTGAACCCCTACTGCACAAATACCAATGAAAATTTTTAGTCCCTCTTAGTGTGAAGAGGAGGGCAATGAAGATGATACGGATGATGGTCAATCACTTTCAGAATCGGAGACCATTAAAATATCGCATACCCAACCTAAGGAAACTAGTTATCAACCTATGACGGATCCTACTACCACTGTCACCTCCATGGATCCCAGAAATACTAAATGGTTTATTCTAGGCATGCAGGAGATATATGACAAAGGGGTAGAACCAAAGGGTCCAAGAAGGCCGGTTCGGCAATTTCATGAGGAATCGAGACTCAGTAGTTTCGGATTGAGTAGAGTACCTGTAGAGATCAACCATCATGAACTTGCATGGCTGTCACAAAAGTTAGCAAGTATGCCACATATCTAGTCCAAGAATTTTGTGTTGCCTACTATGCCACTATTCTCCAAGATTTGCCTCGAGGGAAGAAGCCCATAGAACAACCAAGGTTGCGAGAAGTTCTAGTATGGGGTGAAGTTGTTGATATTTAAGAGGAGATTATCAGGAGGGATCAGTTTGGGCCAAACTATATAGTACCTCATTCTACCGCAGAGTATGATGCTAAAATTGCTAAGATGAGGAAAGTGGTGAGCGAGAAGAATGTGGATATGAAGACAAAGTTGCTCAGGTGGATAGGCAACCAGATATGTGAGGAGGGTGTGGAACCTATATAGGTCACACACCATACTGCTCAGATCATGAAATCCCACCTCTCATTCCGAGCCAAGTTTTGGTGGTCTATTATCCATTAGCACATCAGGCCCACATTTACAGATAATGTGATCACCTTGGAAAGGATTGTACTACTAGCTAGCATTCTGGCTGGTTATGATATTGATTGGACACGAGTCATGGCCAAACAGATCCTCGAGTCAACAATTCATACTCAGACTTCATTACCTTTTCCCATCTCAATACATCGACTGTGTAATAAGGCATGGGTGCGTGTTTCTCTACACTTGGATCCACATGTAGAGGCCCTGAACACCATGGACACTAGCCTGATAAAGGCTTTTGAGAACTCGGTGGCCTAGAGAGCATAGTTTCCCCTCCGATTCCTGAGCCATTCCCAGTAAAGCCTCCAACTCAGTGCACCTTTAACTGCTATCGGTACTACTCCAGCTACTATAGAGCCTACACCAGCTATGGAGATTGAGTTCACACCATCCTCTAATACTCTAACACCAGCAACAACTACATTACATGTTGATTCTATTATTTCTGCTATTGCTTTTTAGGCATTATTACGCAAGGTAGCTACGGTGGAGTCTAATAGTTCAGGCTTTATCTGCACAGGTCTGACCTTGGGTGGACCAGACCGTACAGGACTTAGAGGAGAGGATGAAGGCCTTTGCCTGTGATCTGGTAGATGAGAGAGTCAGAGTGGTGGATGCCCCAGTATATATTTTCGAGGCAAGAGTCCAGCGAAGACTTGAGGACACCAGGCCTGTTGACACGAGCGCGATGACAGAGGAGCTAGCCAAGTTTAAGGTTGAGTTATTGCAGATGTTTGCAGCTCTTATTGCAGTACCATAGGTGGCACCGGTGGGCAATGAGGCATTCGAATGGCTAGCCAACCGTTCGGACATCCGTGGGAAGAGGCCCCTTAAACATGATGATGATCCAGAGTCAACTCAGAAGAGGACGAGACAATAGGAAGAGCCTATACCTGAGGTGGTGGTGCAGCAGTCACTATTGTAGGTGGCTATTCAGTGAGATCGGGAGCAGCAGACCCCATATGGAGAGGGTAGTTCCGGTGCTGCGGCAGAAGAGATGGTTCCCCAGGATCCCACAGATCAGCCAGAGACTGGTGCTTGATTCACAATGATGTTTGACTTCTTTTGACCCCAGTTCTTGAATTTGTCATTATGGATATTTTGTCCTTTTGTTAAGACAATTTTGTAACACCCCATATATTACATGTACTAATGTTGTGTGAATGAATCATGTTATGGGTTGGTCAAATTAGCGTCAATCTTGAAAGTTCTTGAATCTCGTGTTAATGGGCGATAACTTAAGGGAGTCGGGTGTATAGGTGTTTTGTATTAAATTAAGGATATCACAGCCCTAAACAAAGTAAGAGAATTAAGGTATTTGTATGACTTAATAATATAGTAGGTGAGTCACCTACTTGCTTAGCTTAAATGTGCTAGCTAAACCGAGATGAAGCCCGACGTCGAATTTGTCCAAGTCCGATTATGAATAAAGTTTTTGTTAAGGGTGTAAGTTTAGCTTATGTTTTTATATCATAAGTGAACTAAAATTTTAGTTTGGGAAGCATAGAAAATGGGACCAAGCACATCCCAATTCATTAGTAATTTTGGCCCAAAGTAACTAAAGGAAAATGAGAAGAATGGGCAGCAAAAGGGCCATCAGATTTGGAATCCAATTAGGCCCAAGGGACACGATGCTGCATTATTAGATTAAGTATATGTGGTATTAGTTGGTGAAAAGGTCAAAAGAAATTCGTCCAAGTAGCTATGTAAAAAGTGGTCAAAACAGCTACCACAATCACTTTCCACTTGCAGCAAAAACAAAAATAGCTTTACTCTCTAAGTATTCTATCAACGTTTCTTGACCTTGAGCAGTAGTCAAAAGGATCTTTTAGGGTTCTTAAGGAGGATATCAACTTTTAACATAAAGGTAAATGATTATAGTTGTGTTTTTAGTAAGGTTTCTTCATGAAAATCAAGAAGTATATGATAGTATATTATGCTGGAAATTTTGGGCAGCATGTGTTCAGAAAATTATTGCACCCTTCCCTTTTGTTTTAATAACTTCTATATGGTTTATGGGCTATATTATGAAGAGAATTTGATGTTCTTAACATGGTTTGAGTTACAGATATTACCCTAAGGTTTCTGCCCTGACTTTGGTTCATTTAAATAATGAGTTTGATTGGGCTAACTTAAGTGTGATGTTGGATGGAAGTTATGGGCTGTTGGATGAAAAGCTATTGGATCACGTCCTTCATGACTTCTTAAGTGATGTTCTAAGACTGTTTTAGCACTATTTGTATATATAAATATTGTTGGAATAGTTTGGTTAGACTTGGAACAAGTTTGGAATTATCGACGTCGAAATGTAGTGAAGGGGTAACGTTATGTTGTCCATTTATAGGTTGTGTAGTATTATTATGTGCTATGCTTTATGGGTTGTTGTAAGACTATTAAGGGTCTAAAACAAGATGTATATGATGTATACATAAGAATGGCTGCAAGAAATACGATTATAAGTGACAAGATTGAAAGAATGCCTTTGGAGCGATAGTTATAAGCTTGCTGTCCGAATGTTAGCTTTTTATGATATTGGACTACCTAGAAGTATTGTGTTGCTGATAATACTAGTCTTATTTCCTAATATGCAGTAGATAAATATTTGAGGGAAAAGCAGGCACTCCAAGATAATAACAAGGTCATACAACGAGGTATGTAAGGCTACTTGATTTCGTATCATTTGGCATGAAACATAGAGTCCTCCTTAGTCGATAAAGGTAGTTGCCAACTCTGACACAACTATTAACCATGTCCCCATTTTTTCACATGTTCATATGCTCCTATATATGATCACTTTCAAATCAGCATATACATGTGAATACCAAGTTACATGAGTTCTTGTTGATAAATAAAGTCCACAAGTTGTTTCACTTCACACGCATTTCATTATGTATGTAACATGCTCTCTTCATTTTCATATTGTCTTGTATGATTATATATACATCATATGTTGTATATACAGCCCTAAAACTCCAATATTTTGACAATCAAAAGAATTATCTCAAAAGTAATTGAAAGATAAAGTATATAGTTTTTGATGGGTGGTAGCAGGAGGGGTGGAAGCATCACCTAGCCAGGGACAATCCTATCATAAGTGGTAGCCCAAGGGGTTAAGGAAGAACGTAGCGAGGAACGATCCCGGTACAATTTACCACTGATCAGTTGGTCATTTACAGTACATGATGTGCATAGATTATACAGTAAAAGTAAGGTAATATAAAGAACATAAAGTATACAATCCCAAAGTATATCCAAAGGTGGTCTCTTATTCCACACCAGTGCA
>JAOTQR010078924.1:0-10916 GCA_025774065.1 Solanum ossicruentum
GCCGGGCTGTTACAGCTGCCACATGTCAAGCGGTGCAAGAGAGATAAAATCACTGAAAATGTTCCAAATTCGCAAAAACAAGAGCAGAACTTTGGATCGCAATATTTTCTTTGATTTTGATCCTATTTCAATGATTCAAATAGCTAACTTATGTATTTTTCCTGGAGGAACATAGTAGAAGTGTCAAAAATATATTTTGGCGCATAATTTGAGGTATAATTTGATGATATTTTGCTGAATATTGAACAATTTTTTCAAAAAGTTCAAGTTGAGATTTCTTATCCACTTTAAGTCGAATTTTGATAAAATTTGGGTTTATTCTGTGTGTTTTTTTGTTTGCACATCGTAGTAATATTGGAATTAATAGATACAGTTCTATTTGATGTAAAAATGATGTTTTAGTTGTGGGTTATGTTGTGAAATTTCAGAAAATTTTGGGTCATGCTATCTCATCCGTTTTTTATCGGACTTAAGTAAAAATTAGGTCTAAACTGTACAACTTTTTGATACATACATCATGGCACATTTAGATTCTATTAATTTGACTATATTTTAATGAAATTTTGCTGAGAAGATATTATTGTGCATATGATGTACTTTTCGATAAAAATGTCATGTGGTTTTTGGACTGTTTTTGTTGTTCTGAGCCTTGTTCTATGCTCAATTTTTGGCTATAGTTGAGGGTAACATAGAGATCAATTTATGGGGGTTGGATTGACATTTTGGGTGTGGGCCCCATTTTCTCTGTTTTGGTAACAATTGACTTATTCCCCCTTTTTTCTTGAGAGATTATAACCAAAATAACTTTAATTATATTGTGATTCATATTTTGATAGCTGAGTGGCACTTGGAGGCATTCATATAGGGTAATACTTGCGTGGACTGATTAGGAGTGGGTGGATTCACCTTCCACATAGGACAGGCTTTCCTTACCTCTAGATTGAGTGAAAATGCATATATATGTGCGTGTGTGTGTGTGTGTGTGTGTGTGTGTGTGTGTGTATATATATATATGGAGTTGTTTGTGATTGTAAGTCTTGAGTAAGAGATGTACATAACATACTTGATAGCCCATATTCATCGTGAAGTCACTTGACTTATAAAACATGTAATTAACTTGAGAATTCTTGACTTGACATTTTATCAAACACTTGGTAGGTATTTAAGGCTTATTCAAAATCATGTAATTCAAGAGTGTAATCATGTGAGAAAACTCAATGCAAATCAACCCACCAGAATATTACAAAACCCTCATGTGAGATACCTTGAAATCCATCATCAAATCTCATAATAGATAATAGTTTCATTGCTCAAAACGTACATAGTCTCAATAGACAAAACCAACTCATAGTATAAGCTTGAGATAGATAGACATGCATATTTAATCAACATTTTATAAAACCCCAACATATTTCATGCTTATAATCCATATTAAAAGATACTCATAGATAATACAACTTGAAAATATGCAATTTTCATAAGATTAGGTATCATGGGTGAAAGAACCCAATGGATGAAACCCACATACCTAAATTTGGGGATTCCTTGATGTATACGTAAAGGAGACTTGAAGCTTGAATGGAGTTCTTGAGATTCAGAATTAAGCTTGAGACACTTGAATTTGGATGAAATATTTTTCTAAGTCTTGGAGAGATTTTTTAGAGGGTCTTGAGTGATATAGAGTTGAAAAGTGGCTAAGTATAGGTGTTTTTATGCATAAATGGGCATGGGGATATGATCCCAAGGCCCTTGGACCAAAATAATAAACTAAGGCAAAAAATGTACATCTTCGCACCCCTGGCGAGTCGCGCGCAGGGCGCGGATCGTCTTTGGAAATCGTAAATTCATGAAAATTATTTGTCGCTACAGGTCCTTTAAAATAGGGATTAGACTCATTTCCCACTCAATTTTTCCCCACTGATCATGAATATGAAGTCGGATTTTGATATCACGTACGGATATTGAGATATATAGAAATTACGATTATGGGCATTTCCAAGGCACATTTATGGGGCGTTTCAATATCTCCCGCTTGACAACATTCATCCCCGAATGTCAATGAAATGTATGTAAGAGAAATAATCATGAAGATTCCATCCCAACATCAAAGCAACAAATGCCTTTAAATATCATTTCAAAAATCTCAACATGAATATCAAAAATCACCATAAACTTGTCAACATGAACATGAATGCATGCAAAATAACATAAGGGCTGAAATTTAAGACTTAGAGTCATATAAAGGACTTAAATTAGTACCATAGGCTTGAATAGAGTAGAAGAGATATAGATACTGCTTTCTCATGTTTGCCTCGACTTCCCATGTGGCACTTTCAACTTGTTGGTTCCTCTAAAGGACATTGACAGAAGCTACATCTTTTTTTCTCAACCTCTTCATTTGTCTATCCAAATTCTCCACCAAGACCTCCTCATAAGTCAAATTATCTATTACAACACCCACACAATCCAAAGGCACTATAGCATTAGGGTCACCCATGCACTTTCTTAACATGGACACATGAAAGGCTGAAACGACCCCAAAAAGTGCTTGAAAATGTGCCTTAGAATGCCCAAAATTTTAAATTTCATATATCTTAAAATATATGTGTGATATTGAAAATCCAACTTCATATTCTTATTCAGGGGGTCAAAATTAGAGGGTGAAAGATCTAACCCCGATTTTAGAGCAATCGAATCATAATTTCCAATTTCCAAAATTTCAATTTTCAGAATTGATCCGCGATGGTGCTGCGACGCACAATTGTCGCAGACATGTGTAAACTTGGTCTATTTGATAGGTTCGCTATGCGGACCTGTATAAATTCCACCTAGTTATTTTTCTTGCAGTTCAAGACTTTTGAGTCTTGGGCCTAAGTGTTTCCAAACGTGTTTTTACCTATACTTAGCCATATTTCACGCTTATATCATCCTAAACATTCTCCATACTCACTCAAATACTTATTCTTATATTTCTCTCAAAATTCAAGTCTCAAACCCTCACCTGGATCTCAAAATTCTCTTTCAAGCTTCAAGTCTCTATCTTTAATCTTCTTCAAGGTTTCTCCAAAAGGTAAGGTATGTGGGTTTCTTTCATGGGTTCCTTTAAATATATTGCCTAAGCTTTCTTTCCTCAAAATTACATGATTTAAAGTTGACTTACTTATGGGTCTTGCATATTATAAAAATCAATGAACACTATGATAAAGCTATGTGAAACTATGATTGTTCGCTACGTTTAGAGCATAAATCTTGGATCTATTGTAAGATTTGAAGAGAGATTTTGATGTATATCTCCTGAGGGTATTGGAAGGTGTTGATTAATGGTTTTATATGGAATTTACTAGCAAGACTTCACTCTTTAATTGCATAGTTTACACTAACACTACACACCCTCTAAGTGTTTGATAAAATGTCCGGCTAGATTTTCTTGAGGAATTGAAGGTCCAATGCATGTCTTATGAGTTGAATGATGTTATGATGATTATGTGATGATGAAATGATGATGAAATATGTATGTATGTGATGACCAAATGATGATGAAAAAGAATGTATATATGTGTGTTTAATCATGTAAAGCACCTATGGTATTGCAAGTGAATTGTTGGGCTCTCATGTTGTTATGTTCTTCAAAATTGCTGATGAGTTATGGTGTTCTTATGCTAAGATCTATGTTCTTGTGTATTGTGAAGACTACTAGAAGGGGTTATGAATTATGCAATGTGTTTTACCCTCTAGTGCAAGGCAAATTCCTACATGTATGGGTTATGTACTATGTTGTACACTTTACCCTCATGTACGAAGTTATGCTATTCACTTACTCATATTTACACATAGGGGTTATGAATTATGTGATACTCCTTACCCTCGTATATGATTTGGGGTTATTCTATGTACTCATTTGAGGTTATTCCATTCACTCATATCCACATGTAGGGGTTATGAACTATGCGGTACTCCTTAACCTCATGTATGATTTGAGGTTATGAAATACACTCATATGAAGGGGTTATGAACTATGTGGAATGCCTTACCTTTATATGCACACATGTAGGGGTTAAGACTTATGCTACCTTTTACCCTCATGTGATGTTCATTATCTCATGCACCACCCATTACCTACTAGAAGGGGTTATAACTCATGCTAAATCCCTCACCCTCTAGTACAAGGTATTTGGATAATCTAATCATGTTATCTTATTGGGTTAAACAAGCTACGTAAGAATGATTATTTTCAAGTATGTTTTACTACAAGCATTATTCATGCATGCCATGTTACTAATATACTATCTCTTGTTGTGATTGTGCATTTTGATTATATTGTCTATCTCTTATTACATTGCATCTCACATACTTAGTACATTCAAATGTACTAACACATTCTCTATGCCTACATGATATCACCATGTAGGAACCGGAGCCCTGCTTGAGCATCTCCACCCACATGGCTAGTACGGTTTCACTCAAGCTTGTTGGTGAGTCCTCCATTCCGGGGACATTGGTCCATGTTTCTTATGCTAAGCTTTGATACTTTCTTCTTTACTGTTATTTTGACTATGAGGGGGAGCCCGATTACTTTGTCTTGGCCACTGCTAAGTATCTATGTTTAGAGGTGTTGTTAGAAGTATTGTATATTATGCTTGAGCTTTGACTCATCTATGATATTTAAGTATTACTCTCTCTTTTCTCTTTCCCTTAGTCCTAGTTTTCCTTGTTTATATTTCTTAAGTTGTTTGTCTTGCTTTTGCGACCAAGGATATGTGTATGATATGCTAAGAGGCTTATTTAGGGTTCCTTTGGGTTACCCATTCATCGGTCACATCTAGGCCCTATGCTTGGGTCGTGAAAAAAGGTGGTATCAGAGCACTAGGTTATTAGATTCTTGGAGGAATATACCATGTCGATTAGAGTCTTATTCATGGTTGTGTTGTGCACCACAACTACGAGTAGGAAGCTATGAGATATTTTATGAAAAGTTTCCCTTCTTCATGTTCTAAGTTGTGTTATAGAGTTGAAGTAAGTTTTTCCCACCTAACAATTGTTCTTTGCTATGCTAGTTGATCATGTCTAACCCAAGAGGAGGAAGACCACGAACTCCTGTGGGACAACCGGCTAATGGAGAGCTTCGGGAGGATCTCACTTTGCTCACTCAAGTTGTGGCCAATCAAGTCAACCAAGGGGCCCAAACCCCCCATGCCCCTACACCGGTTTCTCGGTTTGAGGATGACCAATTCCAAGGAGGCGATGGTGAAATGTTTTATCCAAAGTGACCAAAATGTGAAAAACATCATCATGGAAAATGCTTAAAGAATTCAAGAGCATGTTATGGGTGTGGGAAAGAAGGTCACAAGCTTATTGATTGCCCTTATATCCGGAACAAGGGCAAGAAGGGTCGTCCTCAAGGCCAAGGTGAGTTTCTTTGACTTTGATACGTATGCATGGGAAGGTTCGGGTGTCCCTATTCCCTTCATTTTTCTCTTGTTGCTTGTGGACTTCATGTGTGTTCTAGGTGGTTATGTGAGCCTTGGTATCTACACCTTTGTTGAGTCCATTATTGCTAGAAGGTTCATCGGTATTGTTCCTTGTGCTTATTGTAATAGGTCTTACCTTAGTACTTGTTGGATTCGATGTGGTGGATTTTGATGTCATTCTTAGGTTGGATTAGTTGCATGTATGTTGTGTCTTTATTGATTGTGGGGCTCATAGACTTAAATCCCAATTCCTTTTTATATAAACCGTCTTTGAGTGGTAGTGAAGGGGTAAGCCCATTCCTTGTTTTAATGTGCAGTTGAACTCTAAGGGATTGCATTTTCATCTTGCAAGAATTAGGAGTGTTGAACCTAAGTAATTTCTGTTGAGTTGTTTCCGGTGATCAATAAGTCCTTGATGTCCTTTTCGATATCTTAAATTTGGGGTGGTGTCTTTTGGTTTGACTTATGCACCAGTCATATCTATAAGTCCCATGAATAGGGTCTTTAATTGCTACCTTGCCACGTTTGTGTTGGTTCTTGGTGATGATGTGTTGGTTGTTTTCAGTAATGGGGGAGAGCTTGTGAATCATTTGAGGGTGATGTTGTGAATTCAGAGAAGGTGAGGTTGCTTGCCAATTATTGGAAGTGGAGACCTTTAGGTGAAAGAAGGTGGTTGGAGGAGTTAACCGGTTGACTTGGGTGGATGAGGTTGAGAATGGTGGTGTAGTGGCTTTGATGGTTCCGAATCTTCTATGGTTGAAGGGGGTCTAGTTAAGTAAGGCATTGATTCTATCTTGATAAAGTTGGAGGTCTTCTCCCATAGGGGAGATGGTGACCTGGTACTAAGTGGCCGGTGTGTGTGTGTGTGTGTGTGTGTGTGTTAAAAGTTGATTGATGAGGATGTGGTGTTCGTAAGGCTCCTTGGAAGGTTCGTAAAGTCGAAAGTGTCTCTTTGGGAGCGGGCATAGAGAAACAACACCAGTATCTCTTTCATTTCTATTCGAGCTTATGATGATATGTCTAGTCCTTTTGTGATTCCAAGCCTTATGTTCAGCCCCTACGTCATTTGCATGCTTCCATGTTTATGTTAACAAGTTCATGGTGATTTTTTGACACTTATGTTGATAATTTGGAAATGGTATTTTAAATATATTGTTGCATTATTGTTGGAGCTGATTTGTTCATGGTTACTCTTCAGATACCATTTCTTTGACATTCGGGGATGAATGTTTCGAAGGGGAAGATATTAAAACGACCCCAAAAAGTGTCAAAAATGTGCCTTGGAATGCCCAAAATTTTAAATTCCATATATCTCAAAATCTATGTACGATATAAAAAATCTAACTTTATATTCTTGTTCAGAGGGTCAAAACTAGGGGAAAAAGGGTCTTACCCCGATTTTAGAGCTATCGAATCACAATTTCAAATTTCCAAAATTTCAATTCCCAGAATTTGTCAGTGACGTGCAGCTGTCGCGGACATGTGTAAACTTGGTCTTTGAGACAAGTCCGCGACGCAGACCTATGTAAGTTTTGCCCAGTTATTTTCTTGCAGTCCAAGACTTTTGAGTTTTGGGCCTAAGTGTTTCCAAACGTGTTTTTACCTATACTAGCAATATTTCACCCTCATATCATCCTAAATATTCTCCAATACTCACTCAAACACTTAGTCTTATATTTCTCTCAAATTTTGAGTCTCAAACCCTCATCCAGATCTCAAGATTCTCCTTCAAGCTTCAAATCTCCATCTCCAATCTTCTTCAAGGTTTCCCCAAAAGCTAAGGTATGTGGGTTTCTTTCATGGGTTCCTTTCACCCATGATGTCCAAGCATCCTTTCCTCAAAATTGCATGATTTAAAGTTGATTTACTCATGGGTCTTGCATATTATGAAAATCCTTGAACACTATGATAAAGCTATGTGAAGAATTATGACTGTTTTGCTATATTTTGAGCTATAAATCTTGGATCTATTGTAAGATTTGGAGAGGAATTTTGATGTATATTTCTTGAGGGTGTTGCAAGGTGTTGATTAATGGTTTTACATGGAATTTACTGGCTTGATTATACTCTTGAATTGTATGGTTTACACTAGCAATTAACACCCTCTAAGTGTTTGATAAAATGTTTGGCTACATTTTCTTGAAGAATTGAAGGTCCAATGCATGTCTTATGAGTTGAATGATGTTATGATGATTATATGATGATGAAATGATGTATGTATGTAATGACCAAATGATGATGAAAAGGAATGTATATGTGTGTGTTTAATCATCTAAAGCACCTATGGGCTCTCATGTTGTTATGCTCTTGGAGTTGTTGATGAGTTATGGGGTTCTTATACTTAGTCTATGTTTTTGTATATTGTGAAGCCTATTAGAAGGGGATATAAATTATGAAATATGTTTTACCCTTTAGTGCAAGGCTAATTCCTGCATGTAGGGGTTATGGACTATGTTGTACACTTTACCCGGATGTATGAAGTTATGCTATTCATTTACTTATTTCTACATGTAGGGGTTATTAATTATGTGATACTCCTACCCTCATGTATGATTTGGGGTTATGCTATTTGAGGTTATGCCATGCACTCATATTCACATACCCTCATGTGTGATTTGAAGTTATGAAATACACTCATATGAAGGGGTTATGAACTACGTGGAATGCCTTGCCCTCATATGCACACATGTAGGTGTTATGACTTATGCTACCTTTTACCTTCAAGTGATATTCATTATCTCATGTACCACACCCCTTACCTACTAAAAAGGGTTATGACTCATGCTAAATCCCTCACCCTCTGGTACAAGGTATTTGGATGATCTAATCATGCTATCTTATTAGGTTAAACAAGCTATATAAAAATGATTATTTTCAAGCATGTTTTACCACAAGCATTGTTCATGCATGCCATGTTACTAATATACTATCTCTTGTTGTGATTATGCATTTTGATTATATTGCCTATCTCTTATTGTATTGCATCCCACATACTTAGTGCATTCAAACGTACTAATGCATACTCTATGCCTACATGATATCACCATATAGGAGCCGAAACCTTGCTTGAGCATCTCCATCCACGTGGCTAGTAGGGTTTCACTCAAGCTTGTTGGTGAGTCCTCCATTCTGGGTGGCCTATATTTCTTATTCGATGTATTTGTTCTTTCTTCTTTACTGCTATTTTGACTATGAGGGTGAACCCCGTTACTTTGTCTTGGCCCCTGCTGAATATCTATATTTAGAGGTGTTGTTGGACAAGTTGTGTATTATGCTTGAACTTTGACTCATCTATGATATTTAAGTATTACTCTCTTTTGTCTTTCCCTTAGTCCTAGTTTTCCTTGTTTATGTTTCTTAAGTTGTTTGTATTGCTTCCGCAACCAAGGATGTGTGTATGATATACTAAGAGGCTTGTTTGGGGTTCCTTTGGGTTCCCTATTCATCGGTCACATCTACGCCCTAGGCTTAGGTCGTGACAAAGACTAGATGAACCATGTCAATCTCCATAGGCAACTCCAACTCATACGCAGCCTTATCAATCCTCCTCAAAACTCTATAAGGACCCAAAAATGTTGGGATTAACTTCCCCTTCTTCCTAAATCGAACCACATCCTTCATAGGTGAGACTTTCAAGTAAACCAAATCACCAACCTTAAATTCAAGATCTCTTCTTCTCACATCGAACTATGACTTTTGTCTTCTTTAGGCTGTTTTCAATCTTTCCCTTATCAACCTCACCTTCTCCAAGGACTCCATGACCAAATTCGAACCTAGCAAAGTCATCTCCCCCACTTCAAACCATCCAATCGAGGATCTACAATGTCTACCATAAAGAACTTCCAAAGGAGTCATACCAATGCTTGTGTGGTAGCTATTGTTGTCAGCAAATTCAATGAGTGGAAGATGTTCATCCCAAATACTGTTAAACTACAAAACACAAGCTCTAAGAATATCCTCAAGGGTTTGGATAGTTGTCTCGGCTTGACCATCCATTTGAGGGTGAAAGGCCCTGCTAAGCTTGACCTTGTTACCAAGACTTCTTTGGAAGACCTCCAAAAGTGAGAAGTTAATTGAGCACCATGATCCGAAATAATAGACAAGGATACCCAATGCAATCTAACCAACTCAGAAATGTAAAATTTGGCATAATCTTTGGCACCATAAGTAGTTTTTACCAGTAAGAAGTGAGCCAACTTTGTCATTCTATCCACAACAACCCAAATGGAGTCAAAATGTTTCCTAGTCTTAGGCAACCCAACACAAAATCCATATTGATCTTCTCCCACTTCTAAGTAGTGATCTCTATATCATGGGCTAGGCCACCCGGCCTTTGATGTTCAATTTTCACTTGTTGGCAATTGTGACATCTGGATATATGTACTTGGCAATGTCTCTCTTCATACCACCCTACCAATACACTTCCTTCAAATCTTTATACATCCTTGTAGAACCGGGGTGAATAGAATAGGATGAATTATGAGCCTCAATTAAAATCTTCTTTTTCAAGTCATCAACACTAGGCACACACTATCTACCTTGGTACCTAAGGGCACCATCTCCCCCTAGGAGAAAACCTCCATTTTACCATCTATCACCAAGGCCTTCAACTCTAGCAAGGCGAGGTCAAGATCTTGTTTCACCTTTGCCTCTTCAATCAAGGAAGACTTAGAACCATTAACAACCACTACACCATCATTATCAACTTCCTCCAACCTAACCCCCAATTTATCCAACCGATGGACCTCTCTATCCACCTATTTGCCATTATCATTAACATGAGCTAGATTACCGATAGACACCCTACTTAGAGCATCGACCAAAACATTAGCTTAGCCAGGATGATAACACACACTCATATCATCTTTAAGGAGCTCTAACCACTTCCTTTGTCTCAATTTAAGATCTTTTTGGGGTGAACATATATTAGATACTCTTATGGTCGGTGAACACCAACATGAACCCCATATAAGAAGTTATGCCAAATTTTCAAATCAAATACCACTGCTGCCAATTCAAGATCATGGGTGGGATAATTCTTCTCATGCACGTTGAGTTATCTAGAGGCAAATGCTATCACCTTACCACTTTGCATCAAAACACACCCAAAATCAATTCTTAAGGCATCACAATATACAACAAACCCTTCCAGTATAGCTAAAATAGGAGCAGAGACAAGCTTATCTTTTAAAGTTTGGAAACTCTTTTCACACTCATCGGTCCACCCAAATTTCACCTTCTTTTGTGTCAATTTAGTCGTAGGAGAAGCAATAGAAGAGAAGTGTCACGACCCAACCCAGGGACCACGATTAGTGCCGATTGGGCACCCAGACAAACACTAAATCGGATTTCTAACTATAATAGTTAAGGTATCTACCAAAATTTCGGCAGAGTTTCCTCTGTTTTACTGACAAACCACACCTGCAAACAGCAACCCAGCATACAACA